>CM076242.1:20390126-20407126 GCA_038380155.1 Pseudococcus jackbeardsleyi
TCGTCAAGCACTATGGAATGGTTTTTTTACCAACCCATTTCGAGCATTTGGGTGGAAGTTGGATTTTTGCTGTGAAGGGTAGATTTTTGAGGAAAAATTCAGGCAACTTTTTCGAAAATCACCCAAAATGCAAAAACTGATACATTTTCGGAATCCTCTCGTCGAGACGGATCGAATGGTTTTTTCACGATCCAAATTGGAGCATTAGAACAAAAGTTGAGTCGGAAGGTCGATGTATGGTCGGCGCCGCGCCGCCGCCGCGCCGCAGAGAAATGCCCGTAACTCGGTCGAAAATCGCTCAAATTTCAAAAACTAATACATTTTTGGAATCCTCTCGTCATGAACAAACGAGTGGTTTTTTACTGTCCCAATTCGAGCATTTGGGCGGAAGTTGGTTTTTGCTGTGGAGGGTAGATTTTCGGGGAGACCTCGCGCACAAAAATTCTGGTAACTTTTCGAAAATCACCCAAAATGCAAAAACTAATACATTTTGGAATCCTCTCGTCAAGCACTATCGAATGGTTTTTTACCATTCGATTTCGAGCATTTGGGTGAGAGATAATATTGGTTTTCGCCGAGTGCAGAGTGCGGAAAATGCTGGTTACTGGGTCGGGAATTGCTCAAAATGCAAAAACTAATACATTTTCGGAATCCTCTCGTCAAGCACTATGGAATGGTTTTTTTACCAACCCATTTCGAGCATTTGGGTGGAAGTTGGATTTTTGCTGTGAAGGGTAGATTTTTGAGGAAAAATTCAGGCAACTTTTTCGAAAATCACCCAAAATGCAAAAACTGATACATTTTCGGAATCCTCTCGTCGAGACGGATCGAATGGTTTTTTCACAATCCAAATTGGAGCATTAGAACAAAAGTTGAGTCGGAAGGTCGATGTATGGTCGGCACCGCCGCCGCGCCGCAGAGAAATGCCCGTAACTCGGTCGAAAATCGCTCGAATTTCAAAAACTAATACATTTTTGGAATCTTCTCGTCGAGACGAATCGAATGGTTTTTTCACGATCCAAATTGGAGCATTAGAACAAAAGTTGAGTCGGAAGGTCGATGTATGGTCGGCGCCGCCGCCGCGCCGCAGAGAAATGCCCGTAACTCGGTCGAAAATCGCTCAAATTTCAAAAACTAATACATTTTTGGAATCCTCTCGTCGAGACGAATCGAATGGTTTTTTCACAATCCAAATTGGAGCATTAGAACAAAAGTTGAGTCGGAAGGTCGATGTATGGTCGGCACCGCCGCCGCGCCGCAGAGAAATGCCCGTAACTCGGTCGAAAATCGCTCGAATTTCAAAAACTAATACATTTTTGGAATCTTCTCGTCGAGACGAATCGAATGGTTTTTTCACGATCCAAATTGGAGCATTAGAACAAAAGTTGAGTCGGAAGGTCGATGTATGGTCGGCGCCGCCGCCGCGCCGCATAGAAATGCCCGTAACTCGGTCGAAAATCGCTCAAATTTCAAAAACTAATACATTTTTGGAATCCTCTCGTCGAGACGAATCGAATGGTTTTTTCACAATCCAAATTGGAGCATTAGAACAAAAGTTGAGTCGGAAGGTCGATGTATGGTCGGCGCCGCCGCGCCGCAGAGAAATGCCCGTAACTCGGTCGAAAATCGCTCAAATTTCAAAAACTAATACATTTTTGGAATCCTCTCGTCGAGACGATTCGAATGGTTTTTCACGATCCAAATTGGAGCATTAGAACAAAAGTTGAGTCGGAAGGTCGATGTATGGTCGGCGCCGCCGCCGCGCCGCAGAGAAATGCCCGTAACTCGGTCGAAAATCGCTCAAATTTCAAAAACTAATACATTTTTGGAATCCTCTCGTCATGAACAAACGAGTGGTTTTTACCGTCCCAATTCGAGCATTTGGGCGGAAGTTGGTTTTTTGCTGTGGAGGGTAGATTTTCGGGGAGACCTCGCGCACAAAAATTCTGGTAACTTTTTCGAAAATCACCCAAAATGCAAAAACTAATACATTTTTGGAATCCTCTCGTCAAGCACTATCGAATGGTTTTTACCATTCGATTTCGAGCATTTGGGTGAGAGATAATATTGGTTTTCGCATATTGCAGATTGAGGAAAATGCTGGTTACTGGGTCGGGAAATGCTCAAAATGCAAAAACTAATACATTTTCGGAATCCTCTCGTCAAGCACTATGGAATGGTTTTACCAACCCATTTCGAGCATTTGGGTGGAAGTTGGATTTTTGCTGTGAAGGGAAAATTTTTAGGAAAAATTCAGGCAACTTTTTCGAAAATCACCCAAAATGCAAAAACTGATACATTTTCGGAATCCTCTCGTCGAGACGAATCGAATGGTTATTTCACGATCCAAATTGGAGCATTAGAACAAAAGTTGAGTCGGAAGGTCGATGTATGGTCGGCGCCGCGCCGCCGCGCCGCAGAGTAATGCCCGTAACTCGGTCGAAAATCGCTCAAATTTCAAAAACTAATACATTTTCGGAATCCTCTCGTCATGAACAAACGAGTGGTTTTTTACTGTCCCAATTCGAGCATTTGGGCGGAAGTTGGTTTTGCTGTGGAGGGTAGATTTTCGGGGGAGACCTCGCGCACAAAAATTCTGGTAACTTTTTCGAAAATCACCCAAAATGCAAAAACTAATACATTTTTGGAATCCTCTCGTCAAGCACTATCGAATGGTTTTTTTACCATTCGATTTCGAGCATTTGGGTGAGAGATAATATTGGTTTTCGCATATTGCAGATTGAGGAAAATGCTGGTTACTGGGTCGGGAATTGCTCAAAATGCAAAAACTAATACATTTTCGGAATCCTCTCGTCAAGCACTATGGAATGGTTTTTTTACCATCCCATTTCGAGCATTTGGGTGGAAGTTGGATTTTTGCTGTGAAGGGAAAATTTTTAGGAAAAATTCAGGCAACTTTTTCGAAAATCACCCAAAATGCAAAAACTGATACATTTTCGGAATCCTCTCGTCGAGACGGATCGAATGGTTTCTTCACGATCCAAATTGGAGCATTAGAACAAAAGTTGAGTCGGAAAGTTGATGTATGGTCGGCGCCGCCGCGCCGCAGAGAAATGCCCGTAACTCGGTCGAAAATCGCTCAAATTTCAAAAACTAATACATTTTTGGAATCCTCTCGTCGAGACGAATCGAATGTTTTTTTCACGATCCAAATTGGAGCATTAGAACAAAAGTTGAGTCGGAAGGTCGATGTATGGTCGGCGCCGCCGCCGCGCCGCAGAGAAATGCCCGTAACTCGGTCGAAAATCGCTCAAATTTCAAAAACTAATACATTTTTGGAATCCTCTCGTCATGAACAAACGAGTGGTTTTTTTTACCGTCCCAATTCGAGCATTTGGGCGGAAGTTGGTTTTTGCTGTGGAGGGTAGATTTTCGGGAGACCTCGCGCACAAAAATTCTGGTAACTTTTCGAAAATCACCCAAAATGCAAAAACTAATACATTTTTGGAATCCTTTCGTCAAGCACTATCGAATGGTTTTTACCATTCGATTTCGAGCATTTGGGTGAGAGATAATATTGGTTTTCGCATATTGCAGATTGAGGAAAATGCTGGTTACTGGGTCGGGAATTGCTCAAAATGCAAAAACTAATACATTTTCGGAATCCTCTCGTCAAGCACTATGGAATGGTTTTTTTACCAACCCATTTCGAGCATTTGGGTGGAAGTTGGATTTTTGCTGTGAAGGGTAGATTTTTGAGGAAAAATTCAGGCAACTTTTTCGAAAATCACCCAAAATGCAAAAACTGATACATTTTCGGAATCCTCTCGTCGAGACGGATCGAATGGTTTTTTCACGATCCAAATTGGAGCATTAGAACAAAAGTTGAGTCGGAAGGTCGATGTATGGGCGGCGCCGCCGCCGCGCCGCGCCGCAAAGAAATGCCCGTAACTCGGTCGAAAATCGCTCAAATTTCAAAAACTAATACATTTTTGGAATCCTCTCGTCGAGACGAATCGAATGTTTTTTTCACGATCCAAATTGGAGCATTAGAACAAAAATTGAGTCGGAAGGTCGATGTATGGTCGGCGCCGCCGCGCCGCAGAGAAATGCCCGTAACTCGGTCGAAAATCGCTCAAATTTCAAAAACTAATACATTTTTGGAATCCTCTCGTCGAGACGAATCGAATGGTTTTTCACAATCCAAATTGGAGCATTAGAACAAAAGTTGAGTCGGAAGGTCGATGTATGGTCGGCGCCGCCGCCATGCAGAGAAATGCCCGTAACTCGGTCGAAAATCGCTCAAATTTCAAAAACTAATCCATTTTTGGAATCCTCTCGTCATGAACAAACGAGTGGTTTTTTTACCGTCCCAATTCGAGCATTTGGGCGGAAGTTGGTTTTTTGCTGTGGAGGGTAGATTTTCGGGGGAGACCTCGCGCACAAAAATTCTGGTAACTTTTTCGAAAATCACCCGAAATGCAAAAACTAATACATTTTTGAAATCCTCTCGTCAAGCACTATCGAATGGTTTTTTTACTGTGGTATGAGTAAACGACCTATGAAAAAGTATTTATAAACAAGACAGAAGGCATGAATGGAAACGACACGACCGATGGTTCACCAGCGGCGTGCGTGACCAAAAGCGAGAATGATATACAAATAACAATAAACACTAAGTTAGCATTAAGCCTAAACCTAAGCATATATAATAAGGTAATCAATTGAGACAGATTACTCTTCCAGTAGCTCTGTAAATGAACTTATCAATTACACTGTGAACTCATTAGAACCCGATTGTTTTATTTGTTGCGTCCATACCGAGGCTCGAAGTGACATACAACAAGTGGCACCCAACGTCGCAAGTTCAACAGTTTCCAAATACGAAGAAAAACGTCCGGACCAATGACTGCAGTAAAGGTAAATGAAACTCAAATTATTCAAAAATACTAACACCTCTCGCGAAAGTACATCCGATAAATCAACCGCGACCGACGAATACGAAAGTCTACTCGAAGATTCCATCATTGAGCCAAATACGACCGCGAGTTCTTCCGCGAATACATCCGCGAGTACATCTGACGACAACACATCACCTCAAGCCGATTTTTCCACCAGCTGGGTTTCTGGTGTTCCTATCAATCGTTTCAGAAGATATTTTGAACAATTCGGACTTCCAGCACAAGATAACGTTACAGCCTACCGCGTTGTGCTCAAAGAACTCATCGCACAAGACAACGAGATAGCAAAACTTATCCAAATCCAATATCATAAAGAAAAATTTCAAGAACTAACAGGCACTAAATCCAGAAAAACAATGACTGAACCACCAGTAGCTCCAGTGGCCCCATCTCGTAAGAGGCCTTTCTTCGCACCACCAAAATTTTCAGGATTGACAGAAAGATTCAGTAACTACATCGAAACCTACAATAGATACGCAGACATCAACGACTGGTCAATTGAAGAACGATTTAAATATTTTCCATGCTATTTAACCGACCTAGCCGAAATAAGTTATAAAGAATACTTCAGAAATAAAGAAATCACAGACTGGGATTCGACAGTGAAAAAATTTACGGAAATATTCGACGGCGATTCAGGCAGACAATTAGTCACATCAGCATTAAATAAAAAAGTGCAAGGCGAACACGAAAATACGAAGCAATTCATCGCCGAAGTAGCAGAATTATGCCGACAAGTCAATAAAAATATGGAGGAACACGAAAAATGCGAACACATTTTAAAGGCATTCGCCCAGAAATTTACGATAAAATCGCCATGTTAGATAATTCAACAGTAGAAAAAATTCGTAAAAACGTAGAAAGATATGAATGCAGAATAAATAGAACATTAACTAAAGACGATCGATTAGAAAAACTTGAGAAATTATATCTAGCCCTTGAGTCAAAATCATCAGAACCAGTAAACAAAGTCACAGAAATCAGCCCTGAGAAACAAACCCAAGTCTCACAAATGCAAAACCCATCACAAAACCAAAATTTCCAACAAAATTTCCAACAAAATCAAAATTTCCAGCCAAATCAAAACCCAGTACAATTTCAACAACCACAATTCCCACAAAATCAATACCCTCAAACACAAATTCCTCAGGTACCATATCAACAAACCCCATACCTTCAACAAGGTATGTATCAACCACAAATCATGCAACCGCAAATTCTAATTTGCACAGTATGCGGGAAAACAGGACATCTAGCCCATCAATGCTATAGCGTAATCGGTCGACCGCAACGAAATTATAATAATAATAATAATAGAAATGGCCAGCAGAAATTCTGCACATATTGCAAAAAGACCGGACATACCATCGAAGAATGTCGTAAAAGACAAGCACGAAATAACCAGAACCAAAATCAAAACCACAATCAAAACCAAAATCAAAACCAGAATCAAAATAATGGAGGAAATAATGGAAAATTCTGCACCAATTGCAACAAAAATAGCCATGACACTGCAGACTGTTTCTACCTGAAAGCAGTTCAAAGCGTTCTTGCAGCTAACCAAAATGCCGCTCCAAAAAACTAGTAAGCGAAAGGCACCAGGCGGAAAAACAAGAACAACCACGACAGCACATTTTCTACATTCAAAACGGCAAACAAACTGAACATTTCCAAAGGTATGATCATTTCAACAGATTTACACTGCTTAAAGATTTCGACGAAGAGGAAATAAATCAAATAAACAAAATAATCCAGAAAACCGAAACAATCAAGCAGGTAAAATCTAAGAAAGCCACACCTAAAAAGGAAATCGTCAACAAGGTCAATGCTAAAAATCTCCAAGTCAAGGTTAAAATAGCCAATCACGAATATAGCGGGATCATAGACACAGGGTGTAACCTCACACTGGTGAACGAAGCAATCTTCCCTGAAGATATTAAGCTCGAAGAACCAGACGTTCAGCTCACCTGTGCGAATGACTCCCTACTGGAGAACAAAGGCAAGACCAAATTACAGTTAGAAATCAATGATACACGATATGATGCCGATATAAATGTAGCGAGTGGACTAAACACCGACGTCATAATAGGAATTAATTTCCTAATACGACACGCAGCTGTCATCGACTTTGAAAGCAAAACCGTCCGCCTGGGTGCCGGCGCCAACGCCATCACTATCCATATGGATAAAAATTGGTTAAAAGCTTTCAAGGCAACAAATCAACCTCTGAATTTGGTCCGAAACCAGATCATAGCAAACGAAAAAATCTTCCTAAAACCATACGAAACTCGTTATGTAGAGCTATCCGAGTCAAGTTCAACGAACGCCGACATAATCCCAAATCAAAGCTTTCTTTCCAAAAGCGGAATAACCGCGTCAGGAACGTGCGAAAAAGACAAGCAATTAAAAATTAAATTATGGAATTACACAGGCGCTACGAAAACAATCTTCGACTGTCAGCGAATAGCTCACATACGAGAAAGTAAACAATACCCGACAATGACAAATGAAAACGTGCATGAAATCAAAATCAGCAATGTCATCGAAAGCGACGACGATGTTTACGATACAGAAGGTTACCGAATAGACGTGTGTAAAAAACTGGGCATTGACCAACGACGCAAGGCCTTAAAAATGCTGAAACGATTTAAACATTTGTTTACTATGAATGAATCACAACTCGGCAAGGCCAACGTAGAACCGTATCAACTCAGAGTCAAGGACAATGAACCAGTCGCACTACGCCCATATAAACTATCGCCAGTAGAACGTCGCGAAATATGGAAACAAATAGAAGAGAAATTGAAAGTAGGCATACTACGGCGATCGCGATCACATTACAGCGCGCCAGCATTTCTATTAAAACAAAAAGACAAATATCGATTCCTTGTAAATTACAGTCAGCTAAATCTAAAACTAATCCGAGACAGAAATTCAGTACCTCGAATCGACAATTTAATTATGGCCCTACAAGGAAAGAAATTTTTTAACCTTTTGGACTGCAATAGCGGATTTCATCAAATTCCAATCACAGAAGATTCAATGTACCTAACGGCAATCAACGTCGACAACAATATTTTCGAGTACACAGTCCTTCCACAAGGAATGGCGAACTCGCCAGCAGCATTTTCAAAAACAATAAACACCGAATTCTCAGATCTGCTATACGAAATCATGGTAGCCTACATGGATGACATGTGCGCGTATGGAACAGATTTTGAAGAAGCCCTAAAAAATCTAGAAACAGTTTTGACACGAATCGAAAAATTAAACCTAAAACTAAAAACATCAAAATGCAAATTCTTCTACAACGAAATAGAAATGCTTGGACATAGAGTAAATGGTGACGTGATAAAACCGATAGACAAAAACACGGCTGCAATTAAAAATTTCCCAAGACCTATAACTGTCCACGATGTACAATCATTCGTAGGAATGGTTGGACATTACCGAAAATTCATACCAAGCTTCGCGAAAATTTCCGCATGTCTGAGCGATCTCACAAAAGGAGACGTAAAACCAAAAACAAAAGTGAAATGGGAAAAAGACCACGAAGAGGCATTTCAACAATTAAAAGAACTTATGATCTCAGAACCTGTACTAGCCATATACAAAGAAGGCAGAAAAACAATAGTAGAAACCGACGCATCGAAAATAGCAGCAGGCGGGGTACTCTCGCAAGAAAATGAAGAAACAGGCAAAATACACCCAGTAGCCTACTTCAGTAGGAAACTACAGGGTGCCCAAAAAGATTACTGCGCGTACGATCTAGAACTAACAGCATTAGTTGACACCATAGTACACTTCAGAGAATACCTCTTCGGAATCCCATTCACTGTTTACACCAATCATTCAGCTTTATGCGGATGCAGCAACATGAAAGAACCAAACGCCAGAATGGCACGAATGATACTAAAATTGTCGGAATACGAATTCGAAATCAAACATAAACCTGGAAAAACCAATATCGTCCCTGACGTACTAAGCAGGACAGAAATTAACTACGACATTCAGGACTCGTCTACCGAGTGCACAAAGCCTGACACCAACACACACGACAACCAGGCTACACTCAACCAGGACGAGACCGATCGAACAAAGGCCGAACAACACACTGAAGACCAAATCGTAGGTCAAGGAAACGGCTCAGCTGACGATCTGGAGGATCTATTCGGAGGTGAGGAGGAACTTCACCAGGAGGAAGCGATCTTCGAGATTAAAGCTGGAATGAACATGAGACAAGAACAAGAAAAAGACGAATTTTGCAAAAACATCATCCTAATCCTAGAAGGCAAACCAAATACATCGCACCCGGAATTTCCAAAATTTCGGAAAACAAGCCGTCGCTACGCAATCAACAGCGATGGATTATTAACGATGCCTATGGGAACGAAGAAACCAATCATAGCACCGCGCCATCTGATCGACGACATACTACAAGCATATCATGACAAGGCGTTTGGTGGTGGACACTTTGGATCCAACAAGACTTTAGCAAAACTCGCAGCAAAATATTACTGGTGTGGAATGACGCAAGATGTCATCAAATACATCAAAAGCTGTCACGAATGCCAATTGAGAAAAGAAAGACAAAGGCAAAAGCCTGGACTCCTAAAACCAATCGAGATAAAGGAATGCGCAATCTTAGCCCACCTCGAGCTAGATTTCGTAGGACCTTTACCTCCGAGCCAAGGGAAAAAATTCATACTAGTCGGAACGTGCCGAGCAACGCGCTTCGCAATGGCTAAGCCTTTGTGCAGTGCGTCCGCAGAAACGGTCACTAACTTCTTATATGACATCATAACGACTTACGGAGTACCGCAAAAACTTTCAACAGACAATGGCACACACTTCAAGAATATTAAGCTGGACGACGTTTGCAAAAGTCTAGGCATCGAAAAAGTACTCAGTTCCTCTTATTCTCCTCAAACGCAAGGAGGTGTCGAAAAACTCAACTCTACACTCGTCAAAACATTACCTTACTATGCAGAAGAACAAAACAAATCAAAATGGGCAGATTACGTCAAATTCGTAGTCTTCACATACAATACAACCCCTCTCGTCCGATTCAAAGGACTAAGCCCATACTATATACTGTACGGTCAACAACCAAATATGCCTATCGAAAATAAACTCGGCATAAATACAAAAGACACTCGAGACAGACTCGAGGAAATCGAAGAACTCAACCGTATCAGAAAAACTATCCCTGGAATCATCTACGCAAATCAAGTTAAAATGAAAGAAAACTACGACAAAAACCACGAAGAGGTCATCTTCAAAGAAGGAGACCAAGTCCTAATCGAAATACCCTTCAAGCACCCAGGAAAGTTCGCTGTTAAATACACCGGACCGTACAAAGTGCTCAGAAAGGTAACCGATCTCAACTACGAACTCGAAATCGAAGATAAAAAAGAAACGATTCACGTAAGACGCCTCAAGCGTTATATCGTACGGGATCATATTTCCGATGACGAATAATTTACCAAACAAATTAGATTTATTATCAACTAGCTTAAGTAACGGTGTCAATGACGTCAGGCACCGGTAGAATAAGGAAAACATTAGGTTTATTTTTCAACAAAATACGTTATAAGCTAGAATTAAGTTAGATTTATCAAAACAAAGACGCGCGCAGTCATCAATTATCCGCTAAAGACCTAGCGACGTAAAATCAAACAGAACCGCTCAAAATCAGCGAGAAAATTATACAATTCGCATAGCTTCCGGTATTGTAAGCCATTTTTAATGACATAAATACGATACCAGAAGACTAGAGACGAATTTGTGCAAGGAAATACGCACAAGGGTTTACAAAACAATTCCCAAAGATCAAAACAAGAACCCCTCCAAAAAATCTAGAATAAGAAAATCAGACAGTCGATCGACACAGTCTTCAAGAATTATTCAAACGAACAAGTTCGCGAGAAAATTATCGAAAATGAATGATCCGAACATTTATGCGCGCATTCCCGACCGCGTCGAAGCGGCAGTACGATGGGATATCGACAATCCCGATTTGTGGGATATCGGCCGAGGAGACTATCGACACGACTGGTTCGGTACGTACTTCGGGTTAGACGTACAAAGCTATCTACCTGGACGCACCACCATCCCGCCCTGGAGAAGACAGCGGCTCATCCGGAGGATCGGATATAGCTTACAACTAGCCGACGCATTCGGATGGTCAGAGGAGTTGCGGGATGTGATGAGAACGGAATACGACCGGTTGGTAGTGCAGCATCAGGAAGAGGGCGAGGAGCTTCCCAGAATCCCTCCGCCGCGGCCAGGTGCTGTACCACACCCGAATATTATACAGAGCGTTCAAGACCAGCAAATCGGCAACCCACCAGATGAACTCCCAAATGAAAACCAACAAGGAAATCACGAGACCAACCAGCAAGAACCAAACCAGCCAGGGCAAGAAATCGACAATATACTAGAAGAAAACATAATCCAACAAAATCAGGACGATCCGCCACTCCCTCACCAGCCAAATGGCCAACCCATGGAAGAATGGGACCAGGCCAACTGGGAGATCGAAAACAGTGATGATGTCAGTACCGAAGATGGCGCACCGGAACAACAGAACGACGAAGAAATGATCGCCATCGGGGTAGTTCCGGAGAATGCACTCCCAAACTACGCCGATGACGATCTTTGCGTCATCTGTTCTGACGAGGAGAACCAATTTCGGACAGGGTGCGGACACTGGATGGGAGGCCAGTGTTTCGTACGGTGGATGAAAACCAGCCACACCTGTCCGACATGCCGACAAGAAATTTTCGTTATGTCAATGCGGGAACCGAAGGAGTCTGAATGAAACCCCCCCCTAAAAATACACTACAAAACCCCTTCAAACACAGTACAATAGGCAAACAATCCAAAAAACAATAGTTAAAAGAGGCAAAAAGCCCACAACTTTTGGAATGAAAAATAAAAAGTAGCAAAAAAAAAAAAAAAAATAAAGCTACGCAAAAAAAAAAAAATAAAACGAAAACAGAAAAGAGGCAACCAAGCCCAACAAAAAAAAAAAAAAAAAACAAAAAAAAAAACAAACATAAAAATAATAAGATAAGAGATACAAAAACTTTGCGAGTGAAGGAGAAAAACTTCGCCGCAGGCGGAGTTAACGAACTCCATCACGATCGAAGTTTCAGAAGGTAAACATAACCTACATTTTTCATACAAATACGTGCCGAATAAGTTGCATAACCTAACCAGCAAGGCATTAGAACCTAAGATTATAAAACACGTATTCTATAAGCAAAATTTTATCACCATTTTTTGAAAGAGAAACAACCTTTTACCTTTTCAGATGTTCAAAATCCTTACAACCATTCTCATTCCCTCCATCGTCCTAGCAAATCAGCTCAAAATCGAAATCGTCCCTGGAAGTTATCTTACAGAAATCAAAGACGTAACCTTATACGATCGCTCTATTCCTCTCAAATACCTAATCAACCACGATGTCGTGGATCAAACTCAACACTCTAGCATCTGTGAAAATTCCGCAATCTGCAAATCAGGAGTCGGAAACGTCCTAAAAGGCATCAAACGAACAATAGCCCATCACATGAAAGACATCCGATTCGACATTGAGCAAAATCTGGAGACATCTCACCCCAGAATGAAACGCGGAGTCCAGTTCTTCGGAGACTTCCTCAATTTCTGCTGCAATGCTATCACAAAGAAAGAAGTCTACCCCCTCTACGAAAATGAACAGCGCATCAAGAATAATTACGACAATATCCGAGAATCAATCCTAGATGACCATGCTGACCTAATCACTGTAACATCCAAACTCAATACGTTTGCCCAAGACATAAATCAACATTTTGGGAACATCACGGCTGTTCTTAAAGAGATCGGAGGAAGGATGGACGCGCAAGGAGAAACAGAATCAGAAAACACCAAAGTAAACTATCTAATCACGGAGACGCTACTCGAAATATCACACGCCATGTACTACAACGACATATACACGCATTGCGCGGCCCACAAAATTCCAATATCAGTCCTACCTGTACGAGAACTCGAACGAGACCTCAAAAAATTAGATCATCAGCTCAGAGGGAAGAAGATGACGCTCGCCATCCCAATCGAAGACATTCTCCAATATTATACAAAAGAAATATCGCATTGCCAGTTTTCCAAATCAAAAATCCACATTGAAATCCGAGTACCTATCCGAAAAATAAACGCCGAATGGAAACTTTTTCAGTACATTCCTATTTTCTTCAGACACGACGACTCTCTGTGCATCCTAAACACAGATGAGATGCTAATTGCCTTCGATAAAAACAATGAAATCTTCCGAACAATAGCCGGTCCAGCCAAGAAAAATTGCGACATCAACTCTGGCCTGTGTTACGTAGAATACTTCGATTACTCCGACGAAGCTCCAGAATGCGCCAAATACCTATTCCTTTCCAAAAGTTACGAAGAACTAAATGAAGTATGCCATTTCAAGTGCGAACCAGCCCATAAAAGAACGCTAGTGCGAAAACTCAACACAAACGAATATCTCATCTCCAACTTCCAAAGATCCCTCTTCTTCTACAACTCAGCCAATCACTCCAGAACTCCGTTAGAAATCAATTACGCACTCCCAGGAGCCGTATACCTGTATTTGCCATGCGAATATCAACTCTTTCAGTCAGATGGAAGATCAGTACACACCCTGATTCCCGAAACGTTCCCGTGTATGAAAACCGAAAAAGACGAAATTGAAATGCAGCGCGTAATTCCCCTTCAATGGTCACAGATGGATACAGCATCACTCGAGATAAGCATTGCCAGCACCGTAAAATTCCGAAACATGTCAAAAATCTTCAATAAGGAGTGGAAGCTCACCACACCTCACTTCGAAATCAAGACCACCCAGAAAGATCTAGAGGATAAGCTTAAGAAACTCGATCTGTTACAACCCCCTAAATCCTTCTTCGGATACGACTACCTACAAGACATCCTATACCTATCATGGTTAATCATTATCACCCTAGCTGTCATTTACATTATTAAGCTAATTGTAGAAATAAGAACTAATCATTACAAATCCATGTTAGATTTAGAAAAAGCTAGAAATAAGGCCGACAAAGAAACCCAAAAATCAATGGAAACCCCCAGTAAAATCACTATTAACCCTAATGTTTAAGTTAGAATTAAGAAAGGGAAAACGAGGACGTTTTCTTTCGAAGGAGAGAGTAATATGTGGTATGAGTAAACGACCTATGAAAAAGTATTTATAAACAAGACAGAAGGCATGAATGGAAACGACACGACCGATGGTTCACCAGCGGCGTGCGTGACCAAAAGCGAGAATGATATACAAATAACAATAAACACTAAGTTAGCATTAAGCCTAAACCTAAGCATATATAATAAGGTAATCAATTGAGACAGATTACTCTTCCAGTAGCTCTGTAAATGAACTTATCAATTACACTGTGAACTCATTAGAACCCGATTGTTTTATTTGTTGCGTCCATACCGAGGCTCGAAGTGACATACAACATTTACCATTCGATTTCGAGCATTTGGGTGAGAGATAATATTGGTTTTCGCATATTGCAGATTGAGGAAAATGCTGGTTACTGGGTCGGGAATTGCTCAAAATGCAAAAACTAATACATTTTCGGAATCCTCTCGTCAAGCACTATGGAATGGTTTTTTTACCATCCCATTTCGAGCATTTGGGTGGAAGTTGGTTTTTTGCTGTGAAGGGTAGATTTTTGAGGAAAAATTCAGGCAACTTTTTCGAAAATCACCCAAAATGCAAAAACTGATACATTTTCGGAATCCTCTCGTCGAGACGGATCGAATGGTTTCTTCACGATCCAAATTGGAGCATTAGAACAAAAGTTGAGTCGGAAGGTCGATGTATGGGCGGCGCCGCCGCCGCGCCGCAAAGAAATGCCCGTAACTCGGTCGAAAATCGCTCAAATTTCAAAAACTAATACATTTTTGGAATCCTCTCGTCGAGACGAATCGAATGGCTTTTTCACGATCCAAATTGGAGCATTAGAACAAAAATTGAGTCGGAAGGTCGATGTATGGTCGGCGCCGCCGCCCAGCCGCAGAGAAATGCCCGTAACTCGGTCGAAAATCGCTCAAATTTCAAAAACTTATACATTTTTGGAATCCTCTCGTCATGAACAAACGAATGGTTTTTTTACCGTCCCAATTCGAGCATTTGGGCGGAAGTTGGTTTTGCTGTGGAGGGTAGATTTTCGGGGAGACCTCGCGCACAAAAATTCTGGTAACTTTTTCGAAAATCACCCAAAATGCAAAAACTAATACATTTTTGGAATCCTCTCGTCAAGCACTATCGAATGGTTTTTACCATTCGATTTCGAGCATTTGGTTGAGAGATAATATTGGTTTTCGCATATTGCAGATTGAGGAAAATGCTGGTTACTGGGTCGGGAATTGCTCAAAATGCAAAAACTAATACATTTTCGGAATCCTCTCGTCAAGCACTATGGAATGGTTTTTACCATCCCATTTCGAGCATTTGGGTGGAAGTTGGTTTTTTGCTGTGAAGGGTAGATTTTTGAGGAAAAATTCAGGCAACTTTTTCGAAAATCACCCAAAATGCAAAAACTGATACATTTTCGGAATCATCTCGTCGAGACGAATCGAATGGTTTATTCACGATCCAAATTGGAGCATTAGAACAAAAGTTGAGTCGGTAGGTCGATGTATGGTCGGCGCCGCGCCGCAGCGCAGCAGAGAAATGCCCTTAACTTTGTCGAAAATCGCTCAAATTTCAAAAACTAATACATTTTTGGAATCCTCTCGTCATGAACAAAAGAGTGGTTTTTTTACCGTCCCAATTCGAGCATTTGGGCGGAAGTTGGTTTTTGCTGTGGAGGGTAGATTTTCGGGGAGACCTCGCGCACAAAAATTCTGGTAACTTTTTCGAAAATCACCCAAAATGCAAAAACTAATACATTTTGGAATCCTCTCGTCATGAACAAACGAGTGGTTTTTACCGTCCCAATTCGAGCATTTGGGCGGAAGTTGGTTTTTGCTGTGGAGGGTAGATTTTCGGGGGAGACCTCGCGCACAAAAATTCTGGTAACTTTTTCGAAAATCACCCAAAATGCAAAAACTAATACATTTTTGGAATCCTTTCGTCAAGCACTATCGAATGGTTTTTTTACCATTCGATTTCGAGCATTTGGGTGAGAGATAATATTGGTTTTCGCATATTGCAGATTGAGGAAAATGCTGGTTACTGGGTCGGGAATTGCTCAAAATGCAAAAACTAATACATATTCGGAATCCTCTCGTCAAGCACTATGGAATGGTTTTTTTACCAACCCATTTCGAGCATTTGGGTGGAAGTTGGATTTTTGCTGTGAAGGGTAGATTTTTGAGGAAAAATTCAGGCAACTTTTTCGAAAATCACCCAAAATGCAAAAACTGATACATTTTCGGAATCCTCTCGTCGAGACGGATCGAATGGTTTTTTCACGATCCAAATTGGAGCATTAGAACAAAAGTTGAGTCGGAAGGTCGATGTATGGGCGGCGCCGCCGCCGCGCCGCGCCGCAAAGAAATGCCCGTAACTCGGTCGAAAATCGCTCAAATTTCAAAAACTAATACATTTTTGGAATCCTCTCGTCGAGACGAATCGAATGTTTTTTTCCCGATCCAAATTGGAGCATTAGAACAAAAGTTGAGTCGGAAGGTCGATGTATGGTCGGCGCCGCCGCCGCGCCGCAGAGAAATGCCCGTAACTCGGTCGAAAATCGCTCAAATTTCAAAAACTAATACATTTTTGGAATCCTCTCGTCGAGACGAATCGAATGGTTTTTTCACAATCCAAATTGGAGCATTAGAACAAAAGTTGAGTCGGAAGGTCGATGTATGGTCGGCGCCGCCGCCGCGCCGCAGAGAAATGCCCGTTACTCGGTCGAAAATCGCTCAAATTTCAAAAACTAATACATTTCTGGAATCCTCTCGTCATGAACAAACGAGTGGTTTTTTTACCGTCCCAATTCGAGCATTTGGGCGGAAGTTGGTTTTTTGCTGTGGAGGGTAGATTTTCGGGGGAGACCTCGCGCACAA
>CM076242.1:20407626-20475152 GCA_038380155.1 Pseudococcus jackbeardsleyi
TTTACTTAGAAGCTTCATTAGGTACTTATTACCTCCGAGAATCGATTTTTTATTTTTGAAAAGTATTTTGAATGATTTTTAAGAATTAATTTTGTTAGCTTGTCAAGACTTCACATAATTCAATTTTTTTTGGCACCCAAGTTTTTCTTTGAAATTTTTATAGCATTATACTTACCAAATTACGTTGATACCAACTTGACAATTTACGTACTTTTTGATGTATAGTTTTTCGATTTTCAAAAAAATATCAAATTGTGTTAATAAGTTTATTGATTTTATGTACTTTTTCCATTATTTAAATTTAGAAATGTAAGTAGATACTTGAATTACTTTGAAGTTGATATTACTTCTTTGATCGTATTCTTTTCCATTCATAATTTTTAAACACCTGTCGAAGTTTTTTTTTCTCTCAGCTTGTAAAAAATTTTCGGATTACGTTGAAGCGTAGATGATTTTAAAGTGGATTGATTTTTGATTAGTCTATTTAATTTTTTTATGTTGACTGAGAAGTGTTTTTTAATGTTTAAACGTCCACTTTATTTACTTACCTGCCACTTAAATGAATCATTATTATTGTTACTTATTGAATACGATTCAAATGTGTGTTATTATGTAATTTCAACTTTTTTCCAACTTATCGATGTACTTGGCTATTTTAAATTATTTTTAAATTACGTGATACGTATTGAATGTACAATCGATTAACTTTGCATGAAATTTACTTTTAGGTTTCATTAGTGCCTAGCTAAGTGGAGCAGTAGATAGTCATCAATTTATTTATTTATTTATTTATTTGCCTGTGACATACTTATAATTATAACAATAAACTACTAACTTAGTTGATAAGTCTTAAGAAGTATGTAAGCCCATATCTTGAGCAAAGGCTTCCCTCACTCTCTGCCATTCTATACGATCGGTCGCTACCCTCTCGAAGTGTTTATTTGTTGTGAAATTTACTATTTCATCCTTCCATCTCATCTTTTGCCTACCCCTTCGTCTACCCTCTCTTTGATACCAGTTTGCTACTCTGTATGCCCATCTATCTACCTTCATTCTAGCTACATGGCCTGCCCAGTCCCATTTTTTCCTCCTAGCCACTTGGATCATGTCAAGGTTACCTCTCATCCTATTCTTAATTTCACAAATTTTAATTTTATCTTTTTTCCGAATTCTTAGCATTGATCTCTCCATCGTGTTTTGGGTGACCCTGATTTTTTCGTATTCTTTCCCTGTTAACGCCCACGTTTGGCTACCGTATGTAATCACAGGACAAATACAGCTGTTGAAAATCTTACTTTTTTGCTTGTTATTGAAGGGACCCTTTAAAATATCTTTCAGCTGCCAGAATTTTTTCCACCCTGCTGAGATTCTCCTATTTATTTCTTTGCCTGTCCGATTTTCTAAAGAGATGGTTTGTCCAAGATAAATAGTTTCAATCGTATTTTCTATGGGCTTGTTGTTAATTGATAAATGCAGATGGCTACTGGACATAATCTTTGTTTTTTCGGGATTGATCTGTAGCCCAGCCTCTTCCCCTATTTCTTTTAGTTCCTTGATCATAGTTTCCAGTTCAGTTATGCTCGCTGCTATTAAAACTATGTCATCTGCAAACCTCAAATTGCTTATTTTAACTCCATTAATATTGATCCCTTTTTCCTCCCAGTTCAGTTTTTTGAAAATTTCCTGCAAGGCACAGTTAAATAGGAGGGGTGAGAGAGGGTCTCCCTGTTTTACCCCTTTTTTTATTGGAAAGTAATCCCCCTCTATGTCTGTAATAATCTTTGCTTCTAGGCCCTTGTATATTACTTTTAATAGGTCAACCCACACTTTAGAGACTCCTTGGTTTTTTAAAGCTTTATACATGAACTCGTGGTTTAAAGAATCAAAGGCTTTGGCATAATCTATAAAGCCCAAATGAATAGGAGATTGGAATTCCTGTGATTTTTCTATTAACTGATTTATGGTAAATAGGTGGTCTGTGGTTGAGTAACCCCGCCTAAAGCCTGCCTGCTCACATGGTTGATATTCATTGAGATTGTTGAATAGTCTATTAAATATAATTTTTGATAATATTTTGGATAGAGTTGAAGTTAAACTAATGGGTCGATAGTTTCCTATATCATGGCGATTTCCTTTTTTATAAAGTAAGATTATGTTCACTTTCAACCAGCTTTCTGGTAACTTTTGCTCTTTTAGGATTTTATTATATAATATCGTCAAATAGTCTAAAAGGAATTCTCCACCAAACTTCAGCTGTTCGTTTACCAAATTGTCGCAGCCTTTTGCCTTATTGTTTTTCAAATTTTTGATTACCACCTCAATTTCGTCCCTTAAGATGCTTGGTTCACTTAAATCCTCACTTACATCACTTGCAGCCGGAGGGGGTATTATATCGTCGTAGAGCTTTTTATAAAATTCTGTTGCTATCTCGTTTATTTTATTTCTTGAATATTGTTTATTGCCCTCCTCGTCAAGTAGGTATGATGTAGCTTGGGTACCCATTGAAAGGCCTTTTTTAATTTTTTTAATACTACCAGTGGAATTGAGAGTGTCTTGTATCAGTCTTTCCTTTTTGCTATTGTTAAATTTCCTCAATTCGATCCTAGTCGCCTTACAAATTAAGCTGAGGTGAATTTTATCCTGTGCTGTTTTATTCTTTTTGTGCTTTAGTTTTTCCCTTTTATCTATAAGATTGATGATCTCAGGGGGTAGTGAGGTATTGGGGGAGGTTTTCAAATTCTGTTTATTATTTAACAATTTTGACGTTTCCTCTGTTGCCATGATTATGCTAGAAGTTAATTTATCATTTAGAGTATCAACATCAGTCTCTTCTATATTTTGAAATCCCTCCAGTTTTGATTTTAAAATTGAACTGTATTCTTTTGTAGTTCTAAGATTTGTCCAATCAATGGTAGGTACTTTTGGTGGGGAAGATATGTGCCATTTTTTAAGTAATAGAGTACAAAGAATTAGCCTGTGGTCAGAGTGAAATCTGAAATTTGGGACTACCTTGACATTTTCGATAATATTATGGTTTATATGTGACAGGAAGTAGTCAATTTGGTTTTTGTAACTCATGTTTGGTGATAACCAAGTCCATCTAAGCCCCTTTCTTTTTTTGAAAAAAGTGTTCAAAATTTTTAGCCCATATCTTTGACAGAAGTGTATTAGTCTCCACCCACTTTCGTTCCTATCGCCATAAGTATATTGTCCCATTACATGTTCCTCCCCTACTTCTCCACACCCTACCTGGCTATTAAAATCTCCCATAATTATTAGTTGATTCCTTTGATTAAATTTGAGATTGTCTAGTTCCTCACAAACAGACTCATAAAACTTTGTAATGTCTTGATCGTCAGCGACTGCCGTAGGAGCGTAGATCTGAAAGATAGTGAGGGTTTTTTTCTCAGATATTTTTAATTTTAATATGGCTAAACGATCATTAACTCCCCTATATTCTAATACATTATTAGCCCATTTTTTATTAATTATAAATCCCACTCCCCTCAGACCTGGAGTTGTACCTGTGTAGCAAAAAAGACTTCCTGATTTAGTTTTAATGATTCTGTCTCCTGCTCTTCTGACTTCCGATAAACCTAAAATGTGGAATTCAATTTTTGAGCTAAGTATAGCCTCCTCCAATTCTAGGTAGCGATCATTGCCAACT
This sequence comes from Pseudococcus jackbeardsleyi, assembly GCA_038380155.1. NCBI lineage: Eukaryota > Metazoa > Arthropoda > Insecta > Hemiptera > Pseudococcidae > Pseudococcus > Pseudococcus jackbeardsleyi. Next base: position 20,411,294 of record CM076242.1, read on the forward strand.
AAAGATCTAACATTTAAACTAGCTATATTCAATTTATAATGAGAGGAATTATTTACAACATGAGAGTGAGCTGATTTTGGTCTTACTTGCCCTTGGTGACCAACCGATACTGGGCAAGAGAGTGAGTTCGGCCATTTGTCCTATCTAGTGAGCTTCTTCCTTGGTTTGGGAACGCTCTTTGCTGACTGCTTCGTTGTCTGTGTAATACTCTGGGGTTGATTAGGTCTACCTTGGCTCCTTGTACGAATTTGGTCTTTAGTAGCGTCGTCATTTACCATATCATTTACCATATCGTTTGCCTCTAGATTTGCAATCTCTTCGAGCTGCTTTTCATCGATGATTTGGATGGCTGCTTCATTAGGAAATTTACGGATAAAAATTCTGCCGTTGAAAGTCCAAACATTTTCTATATGACTACTTTTTTTATACCGTACAGCTTTTGAGAGCAGGATAGAGTTATAGTTGGTAAGATGCTCGTTGATAAATATTGGAATCTTGTCTTCAAAGCCGATTGATTTGCTATCTATTTTCTTTCGCCTTGAGTTTATTATTAGATCATTACGTTTCATCAAGCTGTTGAGTTTAACTAAGATCGGAGACGCTCCGGGTCCCTTAGGTATACGGTGAGCTGCATTTATATCGTAGTCGTGAAGTTCCACCTCAAGTTCGTCAGCTACTAATTTTACCAAACTGACGATGTTTTCGTTTTCGTCCTGTGGGATACCGGATATCACTATATTGCTCTTACGACTATACTGATCTAAATCGTTTATTTGTAACTTTAAATGAGAATTTTCGGCTTCCAAATCGGTCATACGCTTTTTAATCACTGTATTGTCTTCCATCATTGAGGTAACAGTCGATGCGAGCCCCGTTAGTTTAGACTGGGATTCGGTCACAATGGTCTTTATAGAAGAAATTTCTGCCATCTGTTTGCTTATTTCACTTACGCTATTTACTAATCCGTTGAATTTTTCCATAAATGCCGCGTCCATCATGTGTTAATCCACCCGTGACCGGCAATTTCATGAAAACACTGCACTTCGGTATGACAACCACCAGTGATAAGACACCGACGTACTGAACTCGATTTTATCTACAGTACTGTGCGTACACGACTTATTGCACGCTGCAACACACGTCTAGATACGAACGCTTCACTAGCCGAACTCCTCTAAATTGAGATGCCCACGAAAATTACCAGACAGGAGAAAATTTCAACTCGCTCATTTTCTGCTTACCTTTTCCAGTCATCAATTGGCATTCATCAAATGAAGACGTTGCTCAGTCAACAAATGACAGTCGTGGAGTGCAGATTTCGCTCAGTTAATAACTGGTCTTCATCGAGTGAAGTTCCGATTCATTTGAAGACTGCCTTTCATCGAATGAACACTAAGTTCATTAAGTGTAGATCAATTAAAACTATGCTCAGTTAACATAGGTACGTATTCTAATTAATTTGTTCAAACGAAGTGAATTTTTAAGTTAATCTGGCCATTTTGAGTGAGTTTCTTTAATTCTTGATCATTTATTGCATAGTTTTAAAGTTGATGTTGTAATTTTTTTTCTTTTAAGCAGCGCGTGGCATGAATGCGATTTAGATGAGCTCGTAGATAGATGCCTTATTGAATAAATGCAATTTTTTTTTACCTTTTCGAAATCACAATTTTTTTCGTGAATTTTCCGTATGCACCTAGGAACTTTTACCTAATTATTTTTGATAGATATCTATTTTTATAGAAAGAAAATAATGTACACCATTAATTTATTGCATGTTTTTTTTATTCAATGAAATGTTTATTGTATAAGTTCTAAGAATATTTTAACATAATTGATAAAAAAAAAAATGAAATAGGTATTGCTATTTTAGTTCTAAGTATTGATATTATAAGTTTGTTTTAATTTAGCTTTTTCAATGGCCCCTGAATGGGAGCGGGAATAAGAGTTTCCTGCTCCAACTCCTAGTCGCACGTCCACGTCGTGGGGGCTGGGAACTCGCCGGAATTTTGTCCGGCGTGCAAACGCGACAGGGGGGCGAGTCAGAGAGAAACTCTGGCTCGCTGGTTTTTTGAAATTTTCAAAATTGATTTTTTTGGGAGAGGGAATCAAAAATTTGGGAGTTTTGGCTCAGGGCTAAATTGAAGTAGTATTAAGTAGGAGTCGACTCATGCAGGGTCACCCTAATACTTGGTATCGGGTTACCCTGCATTTGTCTTATAGTCGTAGGGATGTCTTAGGACCTGCGTAATGCGCGAAATCTTGTGGCTTTGCTGAGGGTCTTTGATCCCCATATCTATCTTGGCAAATCCGGGATGGAGGGCATTACGTGGCTCGTTGCGCAATCAGGCGTCTGGTCTTTTTAATAGCGTTGAGCAAAACCTGAAGATGGTCGGACCCGGACGCTCTTTTTAGTACCCTAAAAAAATGGAATTTTCGATATTTTCGGTTATAATAAAAAAAAAAAAATTGATTGCAAAATATTGGATTTTTTGATTTTTTAAGATACTAAAAAGAGCGTCCGGGTCCGACCATCTTCAGGTTTTGCTCAACGCTATTAAAAAGACCAGACGCCTGATTGCGCAACGAGCCACGTAATGCCCTCCATCCCGGATTTGCCAAGATAGATATGGGGATCAAAGACCCTCAGCAAAGCCACAAGATTTCGCGCATTACGCAGGTCCTAAGACATCCCTACGACTATAAGACAAATGCAGGGTAACCCGATACCAAGTATTAGGGTGACCCTGCATGAGTCGACTCCTACTTAATACTACTTCAATTTAGCCCAGAGCCAAAATTTACAATTTTTTGATTCCCTCTGCCAAAAAAATCATTTTTTTTAATTTCAAAAAACCAGCGAGCCAGAGTTTCTCTCTGACTCGCCCCCCTGTCGCGTTTGCACGCCGGACAAAATTCCGGCGAGTTCCCAGCCCCCACGACGTGGACGTGCGACTAGGAGTTGGAGCAGGAAACTCTTATTCCCGCTCCCATTAAGGGGCCATACAAGTTGATAATAATGAATATTATGAATGAAAACGGAACCTTGTGTTTAATATTTTTACTTCTTTCACAGCTAATTTTAAAATCGATGCTGACCAGATTAATCGAGATTTGCCACATACAATGGATTGGTAATGAATGATTATAAATGAATTTTACTCGATTTTGGCTTATTTGGCGTCTGATTTGCAAAATCTTGAAATGCATCAGAACATCCTGAAAATCACAACACGTAATGAAACGCGAGCTGATAAAAATTCAAAAAAGAGAGCAGAAGCCGAGTAAAACGACTCGACTTTACAAAAAGTAAAATTAACACTTATTAATATAAGTTCATGTAAATGTAACGAAAACATTTTATGTATAATAAAATAATAATAAAATTTACTTAAAATATTCTTGATTTCATATTCGACAGATGTTAACCCAGTCACATACATTCTCACCCTGGGACAATTGATCAGTGACTGATTCAAATTCAGGTAAACAAGGAACCTAAAAAAATAAAATTCAAACCGAAGAGAAATTACGAAAATTATGCTCAATATAACTCAGAATAAATCAATTTTGAAGACGAGATATCTGCATTTCATTTCACAGCTACATCTGAAGTAAATTGAGCTATCTGAAAAAGAAAACAAAAAGTAGAATTAACATCCTATGCAAGCGTAACGAAAAAAACTAAAATAAAAGTTAAGTACATATACTTGAAATATTCTCGATTTCTCCTTCGACGAAGCACAACCCATTCACCAGTTCTTCACTCAGGGAGAATTGATTATTGTGATTGATTCAAATTCAGGTAAATGATGAGCCTAAAAAAATAAAAAATTCAAATTGAAGAGAAATTACTAAAATTATGCCCATTACAACTGCTAATAAATGAATTTTAAAAATTAAACACGCCCATTTCATTTCACAATGCTTCCTAAGTGAATTGAGTTATCCAAAAAATAAAGTCACTATCACAGATTAATAAATTAAAAACTATTACAATACTTAACTACTACCCACAGACACCATAAACAACGAAGAATATAGAAAAATACCGCGATGACGAGGTGGATAATCCAAAAGGTACCCAAGTTCAATACAAAATACAACCAAGGTGATGTCACATCTTTCTAAATTTCACGAATAGGTCCGAAAGCTGTAAAATAAATAGGTATAAAAAATGATAAAATAAACGGGTACAAATACAAAATGAAATCCACGATGAAATTTTAAAAGTATTACCGTACCTATGTGTAGGTATCTACATTTCAAAATCACGAAGATGCAATAATCACCAAATCGAAACTAACAAAAGAATTTTTATATTTCTTCAACTTTGAAACTGTTCATTTTTGCTTACCCACCCTTTTTTAATTGACAATTTTCTGTTGACGTGATTTTACTAAATTTTGTTTAAATCAACAATATTGGAAATCTTACAAAATATTGAATTATAAAAAAAATAAATTTCGAAAAAAATACAAATTTAAAACTGTTTCATCCCAAGATTTTTAAAATGGTATAATACTATGAGAAAAAAAATCAAAATTGGAAAAACTTTCAATAGGTAAGTACGTAGGGTACTGATTAAAATCTTTTCAACACAAATTTTTTGCACTTTTTTCCAACTTAATATTATTCTTTTGAGATTTCTTCGAATTCAAATTTTTTCCAATTTTTTCTACTTCAATTGAAAATTTTGACTTCAGTTTTCAAATTTTTTTCCACCTCAATAACTGGACAAAAATTTTAAAAATAATTTCCATTAAATCCTTGCAAATATGAAATTAATGACAATTTAGACTGTACAGTTTTATAAAATTTTTAACAAATTGAAAATTTTGATTAAAAAAACAAATATAAAACCATTTCAAAGTTGGAAAAAATTAAATACACGACATGAAACGTTTTTCTGGGTCTTTTAGTCCACAGACAATAAAAAACGTGTAGACTTGATTTCTTTCCAAACTTCATAATTACAATCTAGCCAAAAATCTACCTATACTTAGGTAGGTAATCTGAAATAAATTCAAATACTAATGAACTTGACGAAAAAAAAAAACTATTCGCGCAAATTGGATACTTTTCAAAACTGAATAAATATGAAGTATCAATTACCTGTCATTGAATGGTTGGAATTTTAATCCGAATCTGATACTGGTACGCAAAGGTTTGTTTTCCAGCAATTACGTAATGCACTTCGAAAAATGAAATATTTATTTCACCAATCATGGATTCAAGTGGGAGTAGGTACCTAGTACCTACTTCAAGCAATTGATTCAGAAAATCTGAAACTGAAAAATTAATCCTTATTTCATCTATTATTATATAGCTTAAGGGTATGCTTTCGTTTGTTATCAATAAGTAAAATTTAGGATCGCGATTTCTCATCCAATATCGAACGAATTTTTATGAAATTTTCGATAAATGCTTCATTAATGCACTGTCTGTGGAGGACTTTTGCGATATTTCCAAAAAGTATTATATTAATCGGGGGAAAAAAAAAGATTTAAAAGAATAATTTTGCAGACTGGAGCAGACTTTTCCACAATTTTATGATTTTTGTAACGTAATTTTTTCAAAATTGGAAGGATTTAGGTGAAAAGTCTCAAAAGTCCTCCAAAGATCTCACTGTACAGAAGCGAAATATTAAAAGATATTAGAAAAATGTTGAATATTTGCTGAAATATAACGATCCTAAGTTGTCTAAATTTACCGAAAGCATACCCTTAATTCGAAAAATCTGAAACAAAAAAATTAATTTTCTATTTACCGGTTATTGAACGGCTCGAATTTGAATCCGAATTTAACGCTAGGTATGTAGAATTATTCATTTTCCATAAATTACCTAATGTAGGTAGCTCGCAGTTAACATGTAGGCACTTCATCGTTCGACGAGTCAAGTAGGTACTTCATCCGACAAATCTGAAATAAAAAAAAAAATCAATTACATTAAATTTGCCTTATTTACCTGTTATTGTATGGCCTAATTCAAAAAATCTGAAACTAAAAAGTTAATTTTCTATTTACCTGTTATTGAATGGCTCGAATTTGAATCCGAATTTGACACCAGGTATGTTAAATTATTCATTTCCCATAAATCCATGTTGGTAGGTAGTTCGCAGTTGACGTGTAGGCACTTCATCGTTCGGCAGGTTCAAGTAGGTACTTCATCCAAAAAATCTGAAACAAAAAAAATTCTATTAAATTAAATTTGCCTATTACAAATATCTGAATAATTTAACTGACAGAATTTATGAATTTTATGAACAGGAAGTGGGCAGTTATTTAATTCAGGAGAAAAAAAATTCTGCGCATCATTTACTTAGGTATACTCGTATGAAATCTCAATTGAAAACCTCGAAATTAAAAATGTATTCTTACCAGATCCATAATAACACGTAATTTTCAAGAGCTACAAGTTGATTCGAGGGTAAAAAAATTTACATCCGATAAATTAATAGAAAAGACACGATTTTCATAAAAAAACGCAAAAAATTCTGCGAATAATTAAAAATTCATTTACTTGGACGAAAAATCACAAATCTTTGAAAAAAGGAATGAAAAGTGCTAAAATTTGATAGGTAACTTGGGTCATTTCTACGAAAATAAGAAAGCATTCCATATCCATTGATTTTAAAATGAAAATATGACAATGAAATTTACAAAAAAAAAAAATAAATAAATAAAGTAAAATAATAATAAATAAAACTCTAATTACGCAAAAATTGAGAAAGGAAGCACTTAAAGTAGAAACAAAAAACTTACTCATTTTAATCCCAAATCCAAATCTTCCACGAAAATTGATAACCAGGGTAATTTCTCTGCATTAATACGAATAAATCACAGGGCTTCTTACTCGATGGGTTGATAATGAAGCGATTTAATTCTTAATCTGGTAATGCACAATTTTCAGATTATCAAAATTCGTCCATGGATTCGGTGCAGTACTTTTCCAAATATGAAGATAATTCTATCGTTTCAGAAATAAAAATTAGGAATGCGAATTCACAGAAGAAAAAAAAGCATACAGGTAGGTAAGTAAACAAAATGCATAACATGCAGGAAAAACTCTTTTAGGAAATAAAAATACTGGTAAGTACACTAAAACGGTCAACATGCATTAAAAAATACAGTGGTGCTTACTTGATATGTTGATAATAATGTAATTCAATTCCTAATTTGGTAGGTAATCCTCACCTTTTCAGACTATCAAAATTCGTCCATGGATTTGGTTGGTGTCTAGCTGTCTAGCTGCCTACTTTTCAGGATTCCTAAATCAAAAAATTTGATTTAAAAAAGTACACAAAAACAAAATAATACAGGGAAAATAAAACAAATTAGGTTATTTAAACTTGAAATCAAAAATTTGCCTCTAGTAGGTATTTTTCACCAATTCAAAAACGAATAAATTGAAGACAATGCCAAATTGAAAGGACTGAAAAAAAACATATTGCTCTCCATTTTTTCTCTCGTTCTTCTTGTAATCCAAATTCGGTTTACTCGATTCAATTTTAATCTGAAATGAGCAACAAAAATCAAATTAGGTGAGTACCTAAGTAATAAAAGATGATTGAAAATTAACAAACTAAAAATTATTCTACTCACTTGGTTCATTGGAATATCAAGCAAACCGCAACCCAGGTGAAATTTTTTGATATTCGATCTGAAAAATGAAAATGTATAAAAGTCAACATTAGAGAACTGAAATAATGATCACCATGAAAAACGAAAGGGAATCAATTGACATTGTAAAGAAAATTCGTTTAATATGATAAATAAAAATCGAAAATGTTGACATTATCGAAACCAAATAAACTGAATACATACATAAATCGAAATTCAACACCAGAAAAAACTAACATGATAATAGGCAGACTCAAATACGTTTTCAACTTGGAAAATGAAAGGGGCGAAAAATACTAAAATTCAAAGGATAAAATACATAGAAATCGAAACGAAAAATTATATTTCGGCAGGAAACTCTAAGAAATCTACAATAAAAATGCAAAAATTGACCAGTGGAGGTGAGTTGGTGTGAGACATTGAAAACATTGAAATCGAACACCAAGTATCAATAGTTGATATTTGGAATCAAAACCCAATAAAAATCAAATTGAATCTCGGTTATTGACCAGGGAAATGTACCTAATGGGGCTATTCCATACTAAAACAAAGCAAAAATGAAGTCCGGTCTTTCGATTTCGCTCAATTTTTTTTACGAGCTCTCCTTGGTGGTCTATTCACAATCACAAAACTACGATCATTTTTTTCCTAACCCCCAATGCTCGAAATTTTTGTGCAATTGCGATTTTTTGCCAAATTGTCCAATTTTAGATAGGTAGTACTTCGAGGAAAAATCGAAAAAAAAAAACAAACTAAAAATAACGTGTGACCTGTGATTTGCTAGGTACTTGAGGGCACTGGATTCGAATATTCCATTAGTTTTTAGATTTTACCCTTCAGTGCCCTCCCCAGCCCTCAATTTTATGGAAAGGTATGTTAATAAATTAAATAACGTGTGACATATCGATTGACACTAATTTGAGGTCGTAGAATTCGAATATCGACTTACTTAATATTAATTTTATCCCCTTCTCTTAGCTCTGAACGAAAGATACTATGTACGAAAAATTTATTGGGGCCGGTTAGAGCAAGGCGAAGGGGATGTAATCAAAAAGTAAGTCAATATTCGAATACATACTATGACCTTAAATTAGTGACAATCGATGTGTTTCACGGCATTTTAATTTTTTAATGGACGTTTTCCCAAAATTGGGGTGCCTAGAAGGGGGGGCACTGAAGAGTCAAATCTAAAAACTAAGCAAATACTCGAACTATTTTTGAAAATTTTTATCTCTATTTAAGGAGGCTCATGAGGGAGGTACAGAGGGGTCGGATGAAAAAACCAGGTACATTTTGTAATCGCGCTTTCATATTAGTAAAAATCTATGCGCTACTTTACTTTTTCAATTTGTTTAAATTTTGGTCAAAATTTTGGACTAGTTTTGTGAACAGTACTTTGATACTAAAAAAAGAATCGAAAAACTAGATCAACACTAAAAATGAATGAAATTCAGAAAGTGTTATTAGAAAGTGAAAGAAAAACACAAAGCGAATTAGAAAGAAAATTTGAATATGGAGAAAGGAGTTTAGAAAGTAAAATTGAATAACAGCCAGAAAAACGAGTAATGGAAACTCTAATAGTGGAAATCTAAATTAAAAACTTTACTTAATTATAGAATTTCAACTGAAAACTCTACTTAAAAAATTCAATCAAAAGTAGGCAAGTAAAAATAAAAGCGAAAATCGGGAAACGTAAATCGAATCCGGAATGCAACTAACCGTCGTAATGATCCAATATCAGATAGGTATTCAAGATCATGGAAAACAAGAATTCGAAAAATAACCGGAATAGAGTCGGAAAACAAAAAGGCGAAAGGGGAAAAAAACAGAAAAGTGAAAGTAAAAAAATGGGCAAAGCAAAAGAAAAAAAAATCAGAAGTAATTAAAAAATTTAGAAATAGTGAAAGACAAAAATGAAAAAATGGGCAAAGCAAAAGAAAAAAAATCAAAAAATAGTGAAAGAAAAAAATGAAGCAAAGGGCAAAAAAGCAAAAGTGAAAGAAGCGAAAGGAGACAGCTTTATACAGAGAGAAAAAAACGAGTGAAAAGAGGTGAAAATGAAATAAAAATCAAAACAGAAGAGGGTACGTAAGTTGAAGCAAATGTTGAAAAGTAAGCGAAGGGGAAAGCGAAAAATAAAACGAAAAAGAGGGCGAGATGCCGAAATTTAAAAGAATGAAAATGAAAAAGGAAACGAGAGCAAAAGCGAACGCGAAGAAAAAAAAACTTGGAAAAGAACAGCAAAAGTGAACGTAAATGCGGAAAAAGAACGAAATACAGCCAAAATTAGGCAATTTTGATAAATGGGTAATTCTTCGAAAATCGGCGAATTTCAGCATTCAAAATTTTGAAAAGTAAAAACTTTTTTTTTGTGAAATTTTTGAAAGAATATCATTAATCAGCTTACCCAGAACACTTTTATGAAAACGGGGTCAATTCATACCTCAAGGGGGTAGGGTGGGACGATTAAACGTTTCCGTCATTATGCTTAATTTTCAATAGGTTTTTAATATGTTCCATCGTCGTGGATCATCATTTCTGCGCTTTAAAATGGCAGATATTCCTGCAATTTGAGAAAATGTATTTAAAATGGTGAATATCTCATGATAACATAATAAAAAAATTTAAAATGATCAATAATATGATCTATACTGCAGATAATTACTCAATTTTTTCCGGATTCGCCACGACGAAAGAAAAAACTACACCATCCACAACGTAGGAAAATTGAGTAATTATTTGCAAAATAGGCCACATAACTGAGTTTTGAAAAAAATTTTGAAATGCTACGAGGATATATTCACCATTTTAAATACTTTTTTTCAATTTTCAGGAATATAGGCCGTTTTGAAGGCGAGAACTGATTAGCCACGGCGATGGAACGTTTTTTTGTAAACAGAACAATATTGATAAACAATCACTCACAAAACTGTTAATTTCATTGAGATTCAAAATTTTCGTAGATTGTGTTGTTCTCGGGACGATAACTGACCCGTGCAGCCACTTCACAGCACAAAATATTGTATTAGTAAGCCAGGAAAAATTATTGAAAATTATCCACGGCGAAAGAAAGAAAATTGTAAACACACTTTGGGCTTCAAATATGGGACTATGGTACACTTTTTTTTGACCTTCAATCAGGTCATCACACACCTTCATATACGTTGATTATATGTAACGGTCATTTTTTTCAAAAAACCGCATTAATTTACATCATTTAGAACATTCAATTTGAAAAACATTTTGAATACAAGCCACGGCGATGGAATTTTCGGGGGTAAAATGGTCGTGAACCCGAATTGGTGGGGGTGGCACTCATAATTCTTAGTGGTATAGGTGTAGGAGATAGTACTCCTACTCATGAAAAAAAAAAAAAAAAAAACCGTAACTTTTTGAGTTATTCACTGGTAACAGAAATTTGCCGATTTTCGAAGAATTACCCAAATGAGAAAAAAGCAAAAAACGAGCAAAAAGCAGGGAAAAAGTGGGGGCGAAGAAAGAGCAAAAGGATAAGTATTAAAAAGAACAAAAAATTTAAATGCGAAAAAAAGCTAAAGAGAATAAAGTGTGAAAAAATTGAGAAAGCGATAAATAAGCAAAATTGAAGGAGAAAAAATCAGGCAATATGTAGTAAAAAAAGAATTGGAAGCAAAAATTAAAAAGAGGAAAGGGTGGAAAAAACGCGAAAACGAAAACAATGTTGGAAAAACATGGACAGTGAAAGAGAAAAATGAACTGAAAAAGAAGAAAGCAAAAAACAGCCAAAGCAAGAAAGAAGCAAAACTAAAAGTGAAAAACTCAGGCCCAAAAGAGTGAATGAGAAAGTGAAAAAAGGAAAAGCAACAGTTAAAAAAAGCAGGCCAAAGTGTAAAAAATAAATTAAAGTGCAAAAAAAGCAAAAGCGAAAAGGTGCGAGAGGAGAAAGCTTTATAAATAGAGAAAAAGAAACGAGTGAAAAAGGGGTGAAAATCAAATAAAAATCAAAACAGAAGAGCGTAGGAGGAAAACGAAAAAAAGTGTGAGATGTCAAAATTTAAAAGAATGAAAATGGAAAAGGAAGCGAGAGCAAAAATAGAATGAACGAAGAGCGAACGCGAACACTAAGAAAAAAAACTCGAAAAGAATAGCAAAAGTGAACGTAAATGCGGAAAAGGAACGAATTACAGCCAAAATTACGCAATTTTAATAAATGATAAATAAGAAAAAAGCAAAAACGAGCAAAAAGCAGGAAAAAGGGGTCGAAGAAAGAGCAAAAAATTTAAATGCGAAAAAAAGTTAAAGAATATAAAGCGTGAAAAAATTGAGAAAGAGATAAATAAGCGAAATTGAAGGAGAAAAAAAATCAGGAAATAGGTACCTAGTAAAAAAAAAAGAATCAGAAGCAAAAATTAAAAAGAGGAAAGGGTGAAAAAAAAACGCGAAAACGAAAATGATAGTAGAAAAACATAAGACAATGAAATGAAAAAGAAAAATGAACTGAAAAAGAAGAAGAAGCAAAAATGGAAAAAAATAAAAGGCGAATGCAAAAGTAAAAATAGAAAAACAAGAAAGCTGCAGAGTGACGAGAAGAAAATGTAGACAAAAAATTTTAAAACGGCTTAAAGAGAAGACAGTGAAAGTGAAAGCGGAAAGGGAGTAGGTAAGTAAATGTAGAAAAAAAGAAATCAAAAGTTGAAAAATGCAAAAATTATAGAAAAATGTGGAAGATAAGATATCGAATGAAAGCGGAAGCATAAAAGAGAATTAAGAAAGCAAAGTAAAAGTACTTACTCACATGGATGAAGTGCATTAAAAAACAATTCGGAGAAACTAATAAAAACGCGAAAGTAAAAATTGAAAAATAAAATGTTATTTAAAAAATCAATATTAAAAAAGAGAGAGAGGAACCATTTTAGATGTTCACTCCATCAAATCCGAAACGCAACTGAGCTCAAAATGAATGGAAAAACAGTTATTCTGAGAAACTAATAAAACGAGACATTAAAAAGTTGAAAACGCGAAAGTGAAAAACGAAAAATAAAACGTTATTAAAAAATCAGCATTTAAAAAAACATAACCCATTTCAAGAGATGTTCGCTCGATCACATGCGGAATGCAACTGCGCTCAAAATGAATCACCTGCTGAGTACTTAAAACCATATCAAACATAGGCAACAGATAGCAGCACCAAAACCACTACCACAATGAGTTACACATTGAAGCTTCTGTATAAAAATGTAAGGTATAGACACTGAAACACCAAGATGCTTCACTGGTGGGCACAGACGTGAGGGGATTCGGTAAATAATTACTCACTCGGTTCTCACTAGATCGCGCTGATCGCTAAACCCCAAAATAATTTTATTTTGGCTTTCAGAATGGAATTCACATACAGCATTTTTTTTAAAATTTTTTCTGCAATTTGATTGGACAATTTACGTGACATCACCAAGACTTCAACCAATTAAAAACTCATTTTTTTATCAACACATCAACAACAATAACAACAGCAACTTGTTTTGAATTCGATTGAAAAAATTAAACAAATTATTACATTTCGTAATCTTAATAATTATGGTGCTTAATTAATTCATTATCATTACATTATAAGGTTTTTGCTGTTTTTTTTAAATTCTTAATTTTTACGATGTTTGAATTTTTTTCATTAAATATCTTACATAGGAAGTGCAATCTCATAGTTACGTAAAAGAAGATGACTTTTTTTGTTACTATCTCACAGTGTTTCTTGCACCCGATAAGCTGCAACAATTGGCCATCTTTTTCAATATTGGTTAAAATTGACCAGAAGACTGCCTCATTGAGACCTTCATCTTCGACCACCTGTAATATTACATCTTCTATCGTCGATATCAATGTAACTAGGTGCGTCGATGGTGTTTTCAACGCATTGAATTGGTTACGTAATTCAATCAAAGGGGCTTGATTCGATCCATTAATTAACGTTTTGCATTCATTACACTGCACGAACGATTCCAGTTTTTTTACAACGTACCTGGTGAACAAAATGTAAGTGTATTACGTAATTGCTACTGTGTCAAAGTGTCCAGTTTTGTGTGTTTTCTTATCATTAATGTGCATTTATGAAAGAATAATAATTACCCAGCGACATAAAAAATAATATCATCATCAGCCGTATCAATGGTATACTCAACATCTTGAATATTATCGATATCTTCTGCTGAATTTATTATACGATCTGCTATTATTTCCCATGTCTGTATAGCTGTTGTTTTTTTCTTCAGAGACAATTGAACTAAGGTAACATGCGGTACGTCGTTGCTTACGTTGCTGCCTTTTGGAGCCATCGGTCGAATTAAGGAGAACGTCATCAGTAGTCTGAAAACCTGAATAAAGACTTTGGGATTTGGCTGATCTCCACAACCACATCCATCTCGAATAATGCTGAAAAATCTCTGGAATAGAAAGGTAAAATTTAGCATACTTCCATTGATTATGAGCTAGAACTAATGACTTTGTATAAGAGGTACACATATCAACCTCTAGACTATCTTGATTCAAGTGACTGGTCATAAAGTAAATGAATTTGTGATTTTTATTCAAGTATTCGAATAGATGAATCGTTCCACGAAGTGTTATGATTAACCCATCTAGAGTACTATCGCTCAAGTACCACACTCTGTCCGGATCGTCGGAATTTTCATCATCACTTTCGTTCTCGTCCTCGTCTTCTGTTTCTTCAACGGGTTCTTCGTCGATTCCATGAACCACCATAAAATCATATTTCTCCTTTGCCTTCTGTTTCGCTGCTTTCTGTCTCATGATTTTTTGGGCTGCCTTTTTCTTGGCTGTCCTTACCGCTTTGTAAGCTACCACCTGTTTTTTCCATTTCAGAAGAAAGTCTAGAGCATCCTTTATTTCCTACAAAGCAAAACATATTTTTAATTTTTCTGAGGAAAAAAGTTTGTTATATAAGAGTTGGCTATATTACAAACACTTGCCCAGCAATGAACGAATAACCAAACTCGTAACAAACCTTTAATAAGGTATTCACAAAGACAATTACACAGTACATATACAATCATGAAACATTCAAATACATTCTGTTACAATCTAATACAATAACGGTACTGCTAGTCATATTGTCTCGTAACTCTGGCCAACACAGCGGATTCCCGCGCAGGCGCTCATCACCGCAGTGTTGACACAGAGAGAGGCGCTAATGTCCCCCGCCACATTGCCCCTGGACGTCTTGAAGTCTACGGCAAAGGCTTCCAAATTTGGCTGGAACAGCCGTGGCGGGACTGCGCCTGTTGCCCCAAGGATTTGCTGGGCACTGCAACGACGTCAAATAATATTTTCGAACATTTTGACTTTGATTCCTTTATCTGATCATATTACACGAGTATATATACCGATTTTCTGTTTCAGGTGCTGATAATAAATTCTTACACACAATACCTTGACTGATTACTTTATCTGTATCACTGGAACCACTGTTTCTTCTTTTCTTCCTATCTCACTTTCAGCTTTGACTATTATGAGTCACTAAGATCGTTTACCAAATCAAATACACAAATTTCGATACCAAAATTAGTCTTTTTATTTATCTCCTCGATTTAAAATTATAGCTTACTATCTCGATAATAGACACACAAAAAAAACAAAAAAATCTCTTCATACGAAATCGTAGAATAACAAAAAACATGGTTAAATAACAAAACGACTTAATTCTAAAAGTACAAAACAAACAACAAAAGAAAACGTAGA
This sequence comes from Pseudococcus jackbeardsleyi, assembly GCA_038380155.1. NCBI lineage: Eukaryota > Metazoa > Arthropoda > Insecta > Hemiptera > Pseudococcidae > Pseudococcus > Pseudococcus jackbeardsleyi. Next base: position 20,426,642 of record CM076242.1, read on the forward strand.
AAATCATGAAAAGGTAGTTCGTATACAAACAATAACAACAAAAAAGAAAGAGCATGGCGAACTAAAAGAAAATAAACGAAAATGAATCTTCTTCAATTTTTTTATCTCGTAACTACTATCAGGGCAGCTGTTGAACACCTCGTCGATATTTCGTCACTCCGCCTCTATCGCTGATCTATTTTCTCGTAACCATTATATAAATTCGTCTTCAGATAAAATCCTGAGCTCGTCGAGATTCCTCAGGTATTTGTCGAGCCGAACTAAGTATGTACGTATCTGACGGGTATAGAGTAGCGGTGCTCCCATTTCTGTATCGCGGCAGTCTGACTGCTTCATGATGTCGAACGCGCTCTTGAACACATAAAAAGACTTGTTTTGAGGAGGTTCGTATCGCATTATCGCCTCCATAAATTCCTTTTTCGATTCGTCGCGGGCATTTTTCGTGATCGGTGGCAGGAACACAATTTCATCTACTTCTTTGTCGTAGATGTTGTTAAACAGGTACTTTATCCACGATTCCATCGGGCGACTCGACTCTTTCAGGAACCGTAACGAACTTGCAGCTACGACGACTTGCGACCCAATGAACGGTAGCTTCTTGACGTTGGCGATGAGGGAGGGGATATCCAGTGTGATCTCGTAAAATGGCGACTTCTTCAGCTCTTGATCGACCCATGTTCCCTTGGCTTGAAACCGGATTAGTTGGTAGATGACCTCATCGCCCAGGAGCGCGTAGCCGTACAAGTAGTATATGTGCCGGTTGGTACCCGGCAGGGCGTACTCATCGATTCTGTCCATGTCGCGATTTGTGGGATTGAGTCCATTTTTAGCCCTCTTTGTCTCATCTTGGACGAAGATGATGTCGGTACGTCGTCTCGATCTGATTTTTGCCCTGTGTTGCCTCCACCAGTATTCGGACCGCTCAGCTTCCGGTCTGAGTATTCTGACCCATTCACTAAATTCCGGTCGCTCCTTTTTCTGCTTCTCGCCACGAGCCGGGTGAATTCTTGACTCAACTGCGATGGGAGGCGGCACGTTTGATGTTGATGACGGGCCTTGTTCGTTACGATCTCGTTGATGTTGTTCTTTTTTCCTTTTTTCAGTTTCGTCTGCTTTTTCCGGTCGACGCTGGCCGTCGGATCGTTTATCTGTTTGGTGTTGATCGTCAGCTCGTTTTTCTGTTCGACGCTGGTCGTCAGCTCGTTTTTCTGTTTGCGGCTGGACTGCATCTGATTTCTTCACCGTCGTTTTTACCTGTGGGTATTTTACGATTAACCTTGGCTGTGATTTTTTACCATGATTTTTATTTTTCAACTCAGTTACCTCGACCTCGCGTCTGTTCGATTTCCTAATCGTCAGGTCTGGTTTCCCGTCCAACACCATTTTTTCTGTCGTTTTTCTGTTTTCTTTATCTGTTATTGTTTTTTCTGTTATTTCCGGTGACTGGCTCGTCTCGGTATCGATCTGCAATACATCGTCAAAGTTTTCATCCGGTTCGTCAATTATCTGAGATACGGCAAACTCGGTCTTTTCTACTTTCACTATTTTCTTACACATGTTTCTAAATTTCTCCTCCTCTTCCCTCGTCGGCGATCTCGCTTCGTACATTGGCTTTCTGTCGTATCTTTTTTTTCTCACCGCCGGTACAATCGTATTTAATTTCCTTACCCTTTCGTCGACGGCTTCTCCTTCCTGAGGAAGTGCGCGAGGTATCTGTTGCAAGCGTTTCACCGGCGGCTCGTTTGGAACTAACGTTACTTTTTTCTGAACCTCGTCTGGTACGAACGTGACCGTTTTGGCGTTTTTCTGTTGGTCCTTCTTTACTTTCGGCGTGCCATACCGCTGTTGGTCGTCGATTTTTTCTTTGAGACCAGAAAACGTCACTACCGCATCCGTAACCGGTTCTGTCGGTTCTCTCGTAACAAGTATTCCAGGTGGCGAAGTTCGCGTGGTGACTGTTCCAGAAATATCTTGGGGGGTTTGTACCTCTTCCATTGGCGTGTCTCTAGCGATCGGTATACCTGGTGGAAGGTTGGGCAACGGGGCTGGCTCCGAGCTGGGCTGAGCTACGTCTGTTGCACGTCGTTGGGCCGGAATTCTGCCTGCTTGTTGGGCTACGGTCGTCGATGCAGTCAAGAAATCCGGTCCAGTGATCCGATTCGCCATCGCCGCGAGTAAATTTGACAGATTTCTCCTTTCCTGGTCTAATAACCGCATGGCAGATTGGTATTTGGCGTGGGTCTCCGTATACTTCGCCGTCATTATCTCCAGCTGTACCTTCGACGACATTTGGAACCGAACTTCCCGAGATCCAACCGTAAATTTCACCGGAGTCATGATAGCCGGATCTATATCCCGCTCGCATCTAGCACACGAGTTGGCTCCCAGGTCGATTGTTGCATGCATAAAACAATTACCATGGAATATATGCCCACACTCGGCAGCGACGTATTTTTCCACCACGCGATCGGGATCGTCGGGCATCGGCGAAGGTTGTAATAAATCCTGGTGGCAGCCATAGCACACTATCGCTTCAAAGGCCGCGGTGTCGAACGGTTTCGGCGCAGCTCTTTCTTCCTTATGAATCAGCGGTGGTGGTATCGCCGACATTATCTCGTAACTTTCAACAGCACGTCGAAATCTGTACAAATTATTCGATCGCGTCAGTATCTCTATCTGTTTCTAATTCGAGCTAAATCGACTTACTTTTGCTTTTCTGTTTCAGCTTAACCGCTTCTTAACACGATCTCACTTTTTTCTGACGTCTAGCTAGTACATTTACCACATAGAACGATTATTTTCCATATTCCAAGCACAATCAAACTCAATCACTTGTTGAATTTCCTTTTAATCGGCGATGTGCTGCGACGAACTTGTATTTTGCACCGCTTTTTGGCTTTCTAGCAAGTGCAATTTACGTAGTTCCAATTGGCACCGATCGCCGCCCCTAGCGCTAGTTACCATTTTTTTCTGTTTTTCCGTTTTTTGTTTTCTGTTTTTCTGTGACGATTCATTTTTCGAACGTTTTTCTGCCCCAGTTGGGGCTGGTTATCGTCGTTCTGTTTATTTTTCCCACAGCTGGTTGATGAATTCTCTTTGAAATTGAGATAATTGTCGAAGCATTATTAAATTCAGCGACTTTGGTTTCTTCTTATTTCTTTTTGTCTGCAACGGTGGATTTGTCAATCTTCCTCGACTAGTCTGGTACGTTTTAGCTTCCGCTTGCATTTTTTCAAAGTTCGCTGGTCTAATTGCTACCTGTTGCAACATCTGTTCCAGCTGATGTTCGTCTTCGGCCGTCACTTTTTTTGAATGTTTTTTCACCAGCTGGTCGTAGTACGTATCCGAAGTTCGATTGTCATCAGTGATCCCAGTACTCGTCGACGGGATATTTTCATCACTCTCCACACTATCTGCGATGATGCTGGTCGTGTCTCGAAGGATGTTTCGATCGATCGTTATCGGTTCTGTATTTTCTGTACCATCTGGGTTGAAACGTAGAAAATGTACAATTTTCTGTTCTATCGATCGCTTATCAATACTGGATTTACAACGAGTTTCTGTTTCCAGCATTTGCAGTTGGTCGCGAGTCAGGAATCGGGTAATATGACGAATGTTTGCTGGTTGAATATCACCTGTGCCATCGAAGTATCTGATCCAGTAGTTATTTTTCCCCGACTTGCCGACGATCGAGAACGGACCTTCTTTTCTTGGTAAGAGTTTAGCACAGGTAGCTTTATCGATACCGGCCTGCTTGTGATTCGTTATCAGTACCACATCGCCGATATCTAAGATGGTGGGTTCGCCTTGTTTGGTGTTGTAGTTGTACTCCTCTTGCTGTTGGTGTATACGGCGCTTTTCTCGTATGTATTCTTCGGTGACCTGTCTATCTGTCATGGTTTCAATTTTCTGATTTAATAATTCCACCGTGTACACCGCTTTCTTCGCCAAATCGTCTGCTGCATTATTCATTGGATCCCATCGATGACCTCTTGTATGAATAATGTCGATTTTTTCTATTTTCTTTTTCAGCTCGGCGATCTCTTCAAATAGTTGGCGATGTTTTACCTCTTTACGTTCATGGTTTTTCCAGTTTCTCTTTATCCATTGTGGAATTCTGATGGTTACCGCTTCGTAAGTATAACATGAATCCGTAGCTATTCGAACTTTATTCCAGCCCTTAGCTATCGATACTTCTAACGCTGTTTTCACCGCTATTATCTCCGCCAGGTTATTAGTACTGGTGAAGTCTGGATGGTTCACTCGCTCAGATATGTTAAAATCTGCATCGTATGCGACGAAGATTCCAATTCCAGCTACTGGTACTGGACCTCCGTTGTTTGAGCACGCGCCATCGACTGCTATTCGTATGTACCCGTCTGGATCAATTATAAGTCGCTTTTCATCGATTTCTCATACTATGAACTGTTCTGCTGTGATCGATGGCATTATCTGTTTTCTTTGTTGTTCTCGTAGCTGTATCAACCGGTGCCTGAAATTGAACGTGTGATTCGTGTCTGGGAGATGGTTCAGGTACGGATCAATTATTCCCCATGCTTCATTCGGTTTGAAGCCCAAGTGGTTAGGAGTATTGTTGAATTCTTCCTGAATATCTCGTAAGTGTTCGTGCCATCCAAAATGTTCGTATTCTGGATCAAATGCTCTCGTATTTAGCTTTATACGGAGCCGCTCACCCAATGAACGCATCATTCTTTCAGAGGAATTTATTTCCGGTGTGTACGGAGCAATTCTAATTAATTTAGCGCCGTAATCATCTATTAGCTCCGCCCATTTGTGTGATTTGAATTGCGGACCGTTATCTGATAGTACGCGGCGAACTGTGGTATCACACGCGGCAATTTCTTCGAACACTTTTTTCATTTTTCCTATCGTCTCATCGGCTCCTTTATCATAGATCGCATGGAGCCAGACTCGGGATGTGAAAATGTCCTTGGCTACGAATACGCTGTCAGGACCATCTAGATTGATTATTGGTCCGAGTATGTCGACCGCAATGACATCTCCAAGACCGTACGCTTGCGTTGTCGAGTATTCAAGCGCCTTTTTAATGCCGTAGTATTTATTGATCTTGCATGTAATGCAACAGCTCGTAATCACTTTTATATGTTTCAGTGTGTTCGATCTGTAATATATCCTCTTGAATATAAGATCTGTTTTGGTCGCGCCAACATGACCATATCTCTCGTGCAGGTGTTTGATGACGTCATGAAACAGTTTATCGGGTATCACCGGTACTCTCGACCCGTCGTCGTGTTTAAAGTATAGTATTCGACGGTCTTCTGGTGTGGTAACTATCTCGAATTTTTTCTGTTTAGCTGTTTTAGCGGCCCGCTGTTTCGCATCGATGAGATGATCCGGCTGCTCTAATACCTCTATCGTTTTTTCACAGAATCGATCGTTGAGCTGATGTACGTCTAATTCTTTCAGCATATCAACAAGCATTTCATATTCTGCTTGATCTGTGCCAGGATCGATCGGTGATAATGATGTCCAGTTTCTGTTGTTGTTTACTATCTGTCTGCATACGCGAAGATTATTCAACGTTAGCTCCGTTGGCTAGTACTGATTTCCTGTTGGGTATATCGAATATCAGTCTAAATCCGTTCAGTGACGTTATCCATATCGCCGCTTTTCTGTGGGTATTTGCTATGCTAACGTATTTTTCGACGATTGATTTTAAGTCTTTCCTGACGTGTATGTTTCGTCCATGTAGGAACATCGCTAGGCGTTTTAATGACGATACCAATGCGTGCATTTCTTTATCTGGTGGCGTATACCTTGTCTGCGCATCTTTCAATACGTGACTCGTATGGCATACTATCGCCTGCTGCTCGTCTTCGATCTGGTACAGTGCCCCATTTACGGCATGTTCTCCTACGATAGTCTCAAGATGGAAATCGAGCTCATAGTTCGGCGGAGTCAGGTGAAAATCTTTGCTGAACTCATATTCAAGCCGCTCGACAGCCTGTGCCTGACTTTCTCCCCACTCGAACTTTACATTATCTCGCGTAAGATGTATCAGCGGCGCGACTATTTCCTGGTATTGCGGTATGAATTTACGATAGATTCCGGAGAGCCCAATGAGCTGTTGTATCTGTTTCACCGTTGTTAATTTAAACACCCCTTTCTTTGTGTGTTTTTCTTTGAACTCACGTAAATTCTCGATTTTCTTATTCTGTTTCTGTATTTTTTTATTTGACAGCTCGAAACCAAGATGGGACGCGTTTAACTTGAACAGATCCGTTTTTTCTGCGTTCAATTTCATGCCATTCTGATTTATCGCAGCTAGTACATCGACGATGTCCCGAACGTGTTCCTTAAAATCTCGGTTTCGTATCATGACGTCATCGACGTACCTCGAAATGCTCGGCCGCCGCGGGAGTATTCTGTTAACCACCTGCATGAACTCCGCTGGTGCGATGTATAAACCATACGGAAGAACGTTGAACTCATATACCTGGCCGTTTACTTGAAATCCCAGGTATTTCCTATATTCCTCTGCAATCACTATCTGCCAGAAGCCACAGATGAAGTCCAACGTCGAAAAAAATATCACATCTCCGTTATCGTTTATTATACTCTCCATGTCGGCCGGCTCGTTGTAATTAGGTTCTAATTTTTTGTTTAGATGACGCGGGTTTACACATGGACGGAGCTGACCATTCTTTTTTATCGCCACGACCAGGTCATTGATGAATTTTGTATCTGACGGCGAAATCTGTCCACATTCGATCATATCGTCGAGTACCACGTCTAATGCCGCTTCGATCAGTTTGGATGGCCTGTAGTTCCTACCTCGGTATGCTTCCGTATCTTTCATCTTGAGTTTTACTTTTTCTCCTAAATATCTGCCCGCTCGCTGACTAAATACACTCAGGTGTGGCTCTATCGCCTGGAACGCCCACTCCGCTTCCTCATACGTGATTACTTTCGCCTTCACGAGCTCACAGAGGTTTTTCCATGTTTTCCTTTTCGCGATTTCCGGCGCCTCGTCCACGAACGGTTTTTTCGGCTGCGAAGCCCAGCTGCCTTCTTGTATAGTTTTGTTTATCTGCTTTACGTATTTCTCTGTTGCAGCGATTTTCGTAACCTTGATTTCTTTCTCATATTCATCTTTATTGAGAAACCGTAGAGTTCGTTGACCTGATCCGTCCGGTGGATTGCAGTGAGCCGTCTTTTCTGCCATCATCGGTTGTATTCCTTTGTTACCCATGGTGCCTCGTCCGATTATGCACACTTGATTACAGCCCTTAAGCACGTAGAACGGTACTCTGAGCTGATAATCATCGAACTTCATCGCTACCTCCATGAGACAAGGTAAGGTGTCACAAATCGTGTCATCGGCAAGTGTTATCTGTGCCGGTTCTTTCTGTCTGTAATACCTGACGTAATCACCCATTTCTCTCGCTAGGTAGTCCGCCGTCTCCTTCGAGATCGCATTCGGTTCTGCCCCAGTGTCGAGCTGGGTTGGGAAGATTTTGTCTCCGACCGTCATCGGTACTACGCACGTATTTTCTGTGGTATCTGCAAGCTGGTTTTCTATATCTGTGTCATATTCGTCACTATCGAGCCCATTTCCTTGCGTAAGATTTAGCTCATCTTCTGACTCTGATGACTCTTCAATTATTTTATCGATCTTGTTTATTGTTTTCTGTTTTTTAGTGACATTCTCCCAGAGTTGGTCCGTCAGCTGTGCGAACGATGACTGGTCCACTCTCCGCTTCTTATTTTCTGCCGTCAGAAGATCATCTACGTCTCGTATCGGCGATGGTACCCGATTCCAATCTCCTATGACATTTTCTCTTAACGAGGCACTCTGCGTTATCAGGTACTGTTTTCCATCGCTTTCGGTGATGATTTCCTGTCGATCAATTTTCTGCGATGCTGTTTCAATTTTCTGTTCTGGTTTTAGGGCCTGGTAGCAGCAGTACTGATGGTATTCCTGGTTGAGCTGGTTGAATATCACTTCGTGCATGTGCGGCGCTAGATAATACCGCTTATATTTTTCATGCCAGACAAACATATTTTCGTGTACCATGAGATTCCTGTTTTCATCGAGCTCGTACCAATTTTTCGTCGTCGGATGTTTTTTCAACACTATCTGAGACGGTGATATCCATATATGTACGCCGCGCATGTCTTTTAATCGCCAGAACATCCGTAGGTATGCTTTGTATCGTTGCATCGATATCCCTTTGTTTTTCTCTTTCGTAGGTGTAATTAGCGGGAACAATACAAATATTTTCTCTATTCCCTTCGACTTGAGTACGGTGATCACTTTTCTCAAATCTGATTCGACCAGCTGGAACTGTCTGTTCGTTTCATTCATCTCATACTTCGACATCGATAGAATGGCCTGTGGTTTGGAAAATTCGGCCTTTCCTATCTCTGCTAGTAACATGTTGACCGGCATCTGTTCCTTCTGATAGGGTTTCGTCCCCGTTGGGAACCCCTGTATGTACCTTGCAATATAGCTCGCGAGCGAGTCGCCGATTATCTCGAAGTCATCCAAGTTTAACACTTTATTAAGGTCAGTCGACCCAGTCACACAGTTATTGCAAGGTATGCTGGAAGAGCGCCGGTCATTTATACGTTTTTTGGCTGAGTATCGTCTGTCTCATTGTCCGATCCGTCCTCTACCGTTACTGCCTCCTTCGTGATTGCCTGTACTTTCTTCGGGTATGGCGGTTCCGATGGTTTCTGATTGGGTTCCGGAAACGTTTTCTGTTCTTTTGAAAACCATCCCTCTGGGTTGTTATTTTTCTGACCGCCATTTTGTGTGTTCTTTCTAGGCCCGTCATAATGTAGGTTCTCGCGATATAGTTTTCCTTTGAGCGTATCATGCTCCGTATCACCTATTCGTTTTGATATCAATGTCAGCTCACTAATTATATCAACTGGTTTTTTCAGGTTTCTCCAGTCCACGAGCACATCGAATGGGTTTGGCAGTTTTGCAAGTATGAGCCTGATAATTGCGTCGTCATCAAGCTCAGAGCATCGTTCCAGAGTTCCAATCCATTTTCTGAGTTTTTGTGTAATATCACACGCTGTTCCTGACAGAGCTTCCTTTGTCCGAAAATATTCCGCCGCCTTTTTCTGTCTAGCCTTTGTCCAGAATTTTTCATGGAAGGCGCTCTCAACCTCATAGAAGTCGGTAACCGCGATCATATTTTCTAGCCAATTTTTGCCCGCGTCTGTTTTCATCTGTGCTTTGTACATGCCAGCTCGATACTCTGAATCCAGGTTTTCCTTGACGACCTTCTTGAAGGCTTCCGAGAACCAATGCGGATGATATTGATTTTTATCGTCGAACACGATACCCAAATTATCGAGCATCAAGTTCGTCACCACCGGCGTCGGATTTAGGACCACGTTCAGAGCCTGGCCGTCCCGCACAAAGCCTGCGCCGTTCGAAGTTGGCTGCCTCGTTTTCACCATATCGTACGTTTCCTTTGAGTATCTCATAACGTCCAAAATATCTGTTTCGTGCTTGTTAACCCTAAATGTAGCACTGTCCGGTATGGCGGACATAACTTTTAAAAATTTCTAGAAAGTTTTTGGAGGTAGCTGGAAAAAAATTTTTTGTTCTGCTATTTAAAATGATGCTTTGTGAATATCCTATCCAAATTTCAAAACGATAAATCTATTTTTGGCGATTTCGCACACTTTAAAAAATTAGCATTTTTACAAATTTCATCAAGTACCAGAAATACGTTTTTGTTAATTTTTTTTAAAATAGGGAAAGTTTGTTTGGCAAAATGTTTTGAATGGATTCGGTAGATGAAAAGGATGTCTATCAGATAACAATTTCATATTTTGCAAAAGTTGCCTCACGAACTCCTGAGAGCTGCTGTCCGCCATAGCGGACATTGCGAAGGTGTCCACAATATTCCATGCAACATGTATGTCCGCTATAGCGAACGTTGCGAACGATGACGTGTATTTCATCACCGAATGTTTTTACGACTTCCGTGAAAAACGATAAAGAATATAGATGAAAGAAAGATTTTTAACTGATATTTAGTGTCTTAAATGAAACATGAGTGGATTTATAGCTTACTTTCGTGTGTTATGAAAAGCAGAGTTCAAAATTTTTCAGTAATTTGATAAATTACACATGTGTAAGTCCGATACAATCAACCTTGCAAACTAATAGTCAAACAAAAATGGAGTTCTGGGGTTTTCGTGGGCTCTGAACTCGAGTTTTATCATAATTTGGTCCCTGCACCCAAATTGGGCACCAAAAAAGGGGGTTCAAAATTCGAATTTTTCAACACTGACAAGGAAGGTATCCAAACTCAGATTAAAATTTCGAGCCCAAACAAAAATTAATCGAAAGTACACTATGAGAGGACAGCGTAACCAAAATTTAAGGGGCTGAAGTGCATTTTTCAAATTTTGGCGAATTTTTGAAATTTCAAAATTAAGTTACCTATAGCTTGCAAAACATCAAAATTTGATCTCATCAACAAAAAAAAACCTGAAATTTGGAGTATACCCTATTTTTGACCCCCACCCCCTGATTGGAAGTGGTTTCAAGACGTTTCAGAGCCACCAGAAAATTTTGAAATTTTCCAGCTCTGGAGGAAAGTCCATAAAAATAGCCCATATTCATTTCAGCACCTATTATCGCGGATTATGCATATTGGTAATCTATGTATTTAATCGATTAGAGCCCAATTTTCCAAAATTTGTAACTTTGAGATTAAATTCACATTTTTGAGCAGAAAATTCATTTTCAAAATTGAATTTTTCTGAAAATCCCAGCTCCCGTTAGAAATGTTTTAGAGAAAATTGTAATTATTAAAATTGCTCTTTTTTATGTTCTACAATTTTTGTTACAAATTTTTTTTTGCAGATGCACATTTTCAAAAGTTAAAGCCAAAAACTCAAAACTTAAATCCCCTCGTCCTCCAAAAACGGGGACCAAATACCTGACAAATCGGAAAATTTTGGGCATATAAATACCTATTACCTACCCTACTAGACAAATACACAAAATTTCCGCTTTGTGATAATATTTTTGGGATTAGGGGCTTTTTAGCTAAAATTTCTATGCTAAAATGTAAAGATTTGAAGGAATAAATTCGTGGTTCTGGATGTTGTGCAATAACTGATGTCAAAAATCCCATTAAATTACTACTTATGTCGTAAACTAGGTAATAAAATCAAGTTGACACCACCAACAGTTGCCGCGACAACCTTCGCGATGTCCGTTATACCGGACAAAACTCATTATCACAAAGTATTGGTGCAGTTCGCAATGTCCGCTCTGGCGGACATCTCATAATTCCGCCCCTATGGCTTCAAAAATTTTGGAAAAAATTTTTTCGTCATATTTAGGCCCTATGTACACCAAATATATCAAAAAAAATTATCTGACACAGTTTCCGCGACTTGGCGACATTTAGGGTTAAGTTGTTGTTGCACGTCTCTGTTTATGGTTTGCTGTTCTAGGTGAAGTTCCGTGACGTTGACTTTCACCCCTTTGAGCTCCTCGTGAATTTTTTGCATTTTCTGATCGGCCTCCCTCAAGCGCTGTTCGATTCGTTCATGTAGCGAGTTGTAACCTTCTGCGATTTTGTATTGGTTGTCTACCGCTACTTCCATATTTTCTCTGATTTTCTGCTGACGCAAATCGATAGTACGTATCGCCTGCTCTTGAGCTTTAATCTGCGTGTCTGTTACTTGCCTCACCGCGGTCCACTGTTGCAGCTCGTTCAATTTCCTCTGCAGGCCCTCATAGTCAGTGAGGTGCCCCATGATCTGGAACGGTTCGATGTTCGCAACTGGTTGAGTAGCGCCGAGGAGCTGGCTCACGTAGCTCCTGTTCTCTACGCCCTGTTTCTCGTAACCTGGGATCCTGACGTCGAGCTGGTACTTTTCTGAACCACGCCTATCCAGTGGAGTCGGCTGGGTATTCCTGCAGTTTCCTGCGTCGCGCCTTCCTGTCGAGGTTGGCTGGTTGTTCGCGTTACAGTTTCCTGTGACACTTCGATCCATCGGGATCGTATGGGTTCTCGCGGCGTCGTGCCACCCATTCGGGGTCGGCTGGATATTTAGGCGGTCAAAGCCTGCGTCACGCCAGCTCGTCGGAGTTGGCTGAGTCATCGCGGTGCAGTTTTCTGCGGCGTGCCCGCCCGTCGGGGTTGGCTGAGATCTCGCGAAGTTTGAATCCAGCCCGTAGCTCGATTGTGGACAAGTCAGCACCTGATTTTCTGCGCCGCGCGTCGATCCGATGCATAACGAGTTTCTCAAATTTTCTGTTAGGCGTTGCGTTTCACTATCTGAGGTTTTTTCGTTCACTTCCACGTTTTCTGCGTCCGAGACACTTTCCTGCGGCGTCCTGCGCGGCAGCTTAACTTGATGGAATGGCGTGAACTCCCACGTATCGAACAACGACTCGTTCATGTCTTGCATGGATCTACTTGCGCAGCTACCTACATTATTAGCGTCTAAGTTCTTACCCATTTGGTCAGCATACATCGTACGATCTTTTTCCTGTTCGAACTGGTTATCTGTTGGTCCGATTCGCGTATTCAGATGATTAGGCCATACTTGGCGCTCGATCTTTGACTCGTCTCGATTTTCTGAGTGGCCTCTTTTCGACTTTTTCTGACCATTATCTGTTATTTGGTTCGTAGGCTTTCTTTTCTGTTGGTATCTGTCAGTGCTGCTGAACCTCCTCGGCTTATACGTGGCTGCGATTCTATCTGTTGCCTGCGTTTTCGCAGGGCGTGTCCTATATTGACGATCATTCATCGCCTCGTCATGTCCTGTCTGGTAGGTGTCAGGAGCTCCATCGGCGTGCTTTTCAGCCATTATCTGTTTGGCTACTTAAAACTAACACTTTCTAAAAATATAACTTAAAAATACTAGGTTTGGCGCGAAGCTACCCAGTCGAGATACTACCTGCAGCCAGGGCTGGTGGAACGGAACAGAACAGAACAAAATGAACAAAAAAGAACACTAAAATTTCTGTTCTGTTCGGAACAATAAACGGAACGGAACAAAATAATTCTCCAAGAAATGAACCGGAACAGAACAGAACAGAACAGAACGAATCTCAATATATTTTGTTCTGTTCAGAGCGGAACGCTACGAAAATGTAATTGTTTTGTTCTGTTCTGAACAGAACAAAACGCTTTGTTTTGTTCATGTTTTTTTTTTTAATTTTCAATTATTTTGTTTTCCTATGTCCAAAAAAACTAAAAAAGTAATTTTCCATGTTCATTTTATTTTAATGATTTCCAAAATTTTCATCAAAAAAATATAGGTAATTGATTTCATCAAGAGGGACGAGGAAGAGGGTACAAAAGGCAGCGTTTTTTTCGCACTTCAACCTCAGATAATCATTAAAATTGAGATTGATTGACAATTACATTAAATTAAAACATGAGAAACATCAATTTACAGATTTTTTTTTAAAGTTCATGGAACAGAACAAAACGCAGAACAGAACAGAACAGAATGGAACGGAACAGAACAAAATAGAGTAGAACAGAACAAAACAGAACTGAACAAAACGAAATAAACAATGGAACGGAACAGAACAGAACAGAAAGCGTAAAAATAACTGGAACAAAACCAGAACAGAACAAAACAATTCGCTCAATGATTTGTTCCTGTTCTGAACAGAACAAAATGACGTAGTGTTCCACCAGCCCTGCCTGCAGCTCGTAACCGGAACAAAGCACTCGCGCACAAAAATTGCAAAAATGCACAGTTTTTTAATTCGGGCGCCAATATAAGAGTTGGCTATATTACAAACACTTGCCCAGCAATGAACGAATAACCAAACTCGTAACAAACCTTTAATAAGGTATTCACAAAGACAATTACACAGTACATATACAATCATGAAACATTCAAATACATTCTGTTACAATCTAATACAATAACGGTACTGCTAGTCATATTGTCTCGTAACTCTGGCCAACACAGCGGATTCCCGCGCAGGCGCTCATCACCGCAGTGTTGACACAGAGAGAGGCGCTAATGTCCCCCGCCACAGTTACAATTATTTGCTTATTTTTTCCACAGAATCATACATTCATTTCCTGGTTGTTTTGCCGTAGCGCAGACGTATCGGTTCGGCTGCTCATCGCATGGATAAGATTAAAGAAACGCATCACAAAGTCGTACCACCCATTTACATTGTAAAATCGTGAGACCTCACCAGATCCTGAATACGACTTCAACGCTGTCGCAACCTGTCTATCAAAAAACTGAAAACAAAAAGGAAAGCATAGTTTGTTTTGAGTAAGAAAATATAAAGATATTTCTATTAAAAATTTTTTTATACCTCATAGGCCATTGCAACGCTCATTTTTTGAAAATTTTTAGGATCTACATGGCCTTTGGTCAACTTTGGACATAATCTCAATGCATTACCTCTTTCGGAATCAAGTGTGAATAAATTATCCCAATTATGAAATGAGATTATACCATCCGGCGTCTGTTGTAAAAAGTAAGTAAAAATATTTTTTTAAATCTTGAAAGTGCTATTATCTTTCAATTTGAACATTGATATCGTATGTACTATGTAATATGTACCTCCAGCGCTTTCTTCGAAATAATATAATTTTTAACGTTTTTAATGAGATGTGGAAAATCCGAGATGAAAACGAGTTGCCGGTTCTGATCCATAATATGAGGACACGTGATTCTGTCGAGTGAAATTCCAAATAGGGTCCACATCGCGCGGTTCCACGTCGCACCATCTACTACTACCGCATCAACAAAGAAACCTGAATTTTCTAGCAGCTTAATGGCCTCTATGACAATGCCGTGCAAAGCCTTTCCTTTCGCCGCACCTTTAGTCAAAAAAGTTCCAATGACTTGACGCCAGGGACCTGATAAGAGAATTAAAATTGAAAAATGATTAAGTAGTATCTTATGTGGTAGCGAGCTGAGACAATGCAATGGAAAATCGCCTATTATGTGTTTGTATTATGAACGTCAACCCAACGCTGTCAATTTAGTAGCAGCGTTGCTCTCTACCAAATGGTAAACTCATGTTTATTCAGTTTTGTACTTAGTAGCGTTTGTTTACAGGAATATTTTTTCCGGGAAAAAATACCTCGAAATGGCTGAAACATGAATACGAGTGCATGATCTGCCGGCTCATTTATCTGCGTAGCGTCTGTAAATCGTCCTAGGTCAACGAACCCCATCATCTTCAGTGTATTTGGGTTGAACGAAACATTCGATGTTATTTTCATTTCATCCATCAGTAGAGCACCTGTGAAGAAAAAATTTCTAGTTCAGTGAGTATTAATGCTAATTAGGAATTTAATTAACCGAAATTGCTGCCAAATTAGTGTCAATATATGTTTTTATGTATCTACTTAGAGACTCAGGCAGATGAATTGAAAACTGGTCAAATTTTCCAATTTTCACTAAAAAAAATAAGGCCAAATATGCAACGTTGGGATAGCTGATTCGGCGACGGTGCATTATGATACACTGGTAAAATATTAAAACATCTGAATAATATTGAAATGATTTTATTCGCGGTGAAGTAATTTTCTATGCGTTTGTTTTCATTCTGTAGGTAAGCCAAGGTCGATTTTTGAACTGTTGAAAGACAATCTCAAAGTTTATATGATTTTATTCGGATTCTATACAGTACAGTTTTTCTTCTTATTTTTTTCATAACCTCAAAATGTTTCAATACTTTAAATAATTTTTTATCGAGGTCTAAAATTTTTCTTTTCTTCCTAAAAATGTCTTTAACGTCTATTTTTCAAGTCCAGTTTACCCAAATTTATTTCAAAACTTCTCTATTTTAGTCAATTTTTCGAAGTTTAAAATTTTTCCAAAAAAAAATTCACTCAACTTTTCCCAAATTTTTTATCAAAAAATTTTCAATGTCTTTGGCAAATTCGTTAAAAGGACTAAGCCAATTCTTCAATTCTAATATTTTGAAAAAAAATTATTTACTCTTGGAAAATGTAGACGTTGAAAAATTGTCAGGAAACAATTTCAGCTTTGAAGAATTGACCTGAGCCTGTTGTACGAATTTGATTTGTCGCGACGTTGAAAACATTCTGATATTTCTGATAAGAAATTCTACTCGTGAGAAATTCTACTTGAATAATTGACGTTTTAAAATATTCAACCTGAATAATTGAGTGAAAAATTTGGAACTTGAGACTTAAATAGACGTTGAAAGAATCTTTAGGAAAAAAAATTAGACCTTGATGAAAAAATTTTGAAGTTTTGAAAAAAAAAGAGGACGAATTAGTCGTTCGAAATGTACCTAAACTCGATTTTTTAAGTTTTCGGCTGATAAGTTTTCCTGAAAAAAATTCCAAAGTACATTTTTTATTAACCTCGTCGCGCATTTGCTTCCAGCGTTGCACTTTTCTCCTTCATTACACGAAAAACAACGTCCTGGAAGCCATACGTTGTCTCTAAATTTGACAGGTATCGCTGAATCGTGGTGTTACTAGGCAGCGGAAGTAGACCACGATTTCTTATGTGCTTGTACGGCGAATTTCCTTTGATTCGCAGCATGATACATTCGTATATCCATTCTTCACTATATCTTCGCCCTTTCGGGGTCGTTTCAGAGCTGCTCAGAATTTCATTTATCACCATATTATTAATTGGGGATAGCCTCGCTCGATTGATTACATAACGATTTCTTCTTGCAATATCCTCAATTTCCATAAGCTCAGTTTTCATATTTTGAATTTCCAACGTCATGACAGACAGCTGTAAAATTGAAAACTCATTATTAAAGAATAAATTTGAAATTTTAATATGTATATTTTAAAAAACGCATGCGTGAAGGAACTATCTCAACTCTCGAGTACTTACTTTTTTAAACCCAAGCAAAAATAATTCGAAAGTAGGTGCACGATAAAAGAATCTCATATCCAAAATTACAGTTGTTGAAAGTCATGGCTCAAATTTTGACGAATTTTTTAAAACGATGTACCTACTTTCGATTTCTTTGGGGCTCGAAATTTGACTTTGAGTAGAGATACTCCCTTGTCAATATTATCCGAAAAAAAAACTGCAATCAGCTACGTTTGTTAGTAGTAAGCAAATATCTACATTGTATTAATCTGTTAGTAGTTACTACTACGTTAGTAAGGGAAATGAACAACCAATTAGTATGTTAGTTGAAAAACAAAAAACCATAGAAAGTTTGGATGAACCTTATTAGTTAGGATTGCCTTCTCGTTTTCTAACGTTTCTATTTTCGTATTTAAATTTTGTATTTTGAGTTTGACATTTAAATCGGAACGAATCGTTTTCCTGCCTGATTTTACACAGGGATCACATGATTTTATCTTCGGCCCACATCCGATCCAATTTGGAATGAAATATCCAACACATTCGTCGCTAAATTCATGATTATATTTTGTTAAATAATTTACGATTTCTCCTCGCCATGCATGTGCATTTGATTAGTTTTGATTGCCTATTTTTGTATTAATTGCATATGTACATGTTGTAGGGGACCTACTTTGAGCCAGATCCGGGACAAAGCTCCAAGCTTTCTATATAATCCAACCAGCGGTAACATTTACTGATTTCGTTTCCCGCCGTCGGTAAATTTGCAGGATCGATGTCCAAATCTCTGATATACTTTCCATTGAGGTATAGCTGTAAAATAAATTTTGTCATTTTATTCCTGTGTAAAGTAGTTGATATATTATTTGTACACAAATCACCAACTTTTGATTTTGAATGATCCGGGTCTAAATATATAATTTTTAAGTCTTCATTTCTTGTAATTTTTGCCACCAGAAATGGCTTGTCGTCGTTCACATCATCGGGTTGGAAAAATGCATGCCATCCATTATCATATTTCTCAGACGGCATAGTTGGCAGAGACGGTACAGAAGCGACAGCAGGTAGAGGCGTTGAGAACGAAGACGAAGGTACAGAATCGACAGAAGGTAGAGGTGTTGAGAACGAAGACGAAGGTACAGAAGCGACAGAAGGTAGAGGTGTTGAGAACGAAGACGAAGGTACAGCAAGGACAGAAGGTGGAGGTGCTGAGAACGAAGACGAAGGTACAGCAAGGACAGAAGGTGGAAGTGCTGAGAATGAAGGTTCAGAAGCGACAGAATGTGGAGGTGCTGAGAACGAAGGTTCAGAAGGCAGTGACGCAGAACAGAGAGCGAGAGGTTCAGAAATTTGAGATATTGAAGAGTGGGCTGAAGATACATGTTGGGTTTCGGAGGGAGAATTATTTATCAATGACGAAACAGATGAAACAGATTTTTTTGTAGGAGTTACAGTAGAGCTAGAGATTGGCTTCGCATTTCGTTTAAGATCGACTCGTCTTCTAGGCATTACCTCGTCGATACCATCATAACGGATCTCGTGTGTATCCAGGATGCTTTCTTTCTCAAAATGCAGATCGCATATGAATTTCTTTTTTATTTCTTGGAATGCGGAATCGATTATGACGTTCTCTTTCCATTCCTAATGGAATGAAAAATAATAATTCCGTACTTTCAGTTTATGATTCCGGTAATGAATTTCTATTTTAGTAGCATTTTACTACACTTACCTCTCGAAATTTGAAAAAATAACGCTGATTATTCTCATTTTTTGTAGTATTTTTGGTGCTATTGCACCCTGCAATGCAGCATTTCAATTTACGAGTCATAATTTTTAATTAAAATAAGAAATTAAACAAAACAATCAGTAATATTCTATATTTGAGTTCGTGTACATTTTAATCATCGCTCATTTCAAAACGAGCGCCAAAATATCAGCTGATTGCCAATGTGATAAAGAATAATATGTCGTCATACATATTTCAACCAATCAAATCGCAGGAAATATTTTTAAAAAAATGCTGTACGTGAATTCCATCCTAAAAGCTAAAATAAAATTATTTTGGGGTTTAGCGATCAGCGCGATCTAGCGGGAATTTAGTAAGTAATTATTTACCGAAATTTTTTGTAATCCCCTTTCCGCTGTGACCTGCAGAGGAGCATCTTGGTGTTTCAGTGTCTATAATGTAAGGGCATGAGGGCAATTGACCATTTCGCGCGGAGTGGCTGCATTCTATGCGAACTTGTTGGAACTAAGTTTGCTGAGGTGATAGAATCAAATAAAATTCATTAGCTCTTATCTCTTATGGGAGGAATTCGTTTTTTCGAATTTTTAAGGAAAACGGTGGGTTTATGTGAAATTTACCCAGAATAAGAATTAAAGATTATTAAATTTCACATCGATTGGTGCAAAAAGTTTTGAATTTCGTTCCATAATAAACATTTTATGGACATTTCTTTTTATTCGTTTTTTGCTCACGTCAACTTTGAGTTGAAATAACTCAACATTGAGATCAACAACACCAATTTTTTATTACAGTAACTTATAGAGAATTTTATCCTCTTTCCAATGATGTATCAACAAGCTTAATCGCGTAAATATTCAAGCCACTATTCTTTTGTTAATGCATTGAAACGGTCATCTTCATTTTTCAGAACTATTACACAACAGCTGATCGGCTGATCCGTTATTTTCAAATATGGTAATATACGTTTCAACACATTAACAAAAGAATAGCGGCTTGAATACTTACGCTATTAAGCTCGTTGATAAGTCATTGGAAAGAGGATAAAATTCTCTATAAGTTACTGTAATAAAAAATTGGTGTTGTTGATCTCAATGTTGAGTTATTTCAACTCAAAGTTGACGTGAGCAAAAAACGAATAAAAAGAAATGTCCATAAAATGTTTATTATGGAACGAAATTCAAAACTTTTTGCACCAAGCGATGTGAAATTTAATAATCTTTAATTCTTATTACAGGTAAATTTCACACAAACCCACCGTTTTCCTTAAAAATTCGAAAAACCGAATTCCTCCCATAAGAGCTAATGTATTGTATTTGATTCTATCACCTCAGCTACACTAGCGCTCACGTGAGCGCGAAATGGTCAATTGACAATAATCTTAAAAACAGAAATTTGGCGCCAGAAAAGGACACTGGAACTGCTGGAACCAGGGTTGCAAGAACGGGAATGGAACGGAATAACGGAACGGAACGGATAAAATTGCCATTTTAAAACGGAACGGTAACGGAACGGAAAAATTATTTTTAGAACGGAACGGTAACGGAACGGAAAAATTATTTTTTAGAATGGAATGGAACGGTAACGGAACGGAAAAATTATTTTTAGAACGGTAACGGAATGGTAACGGAACGGAACGCGATCCGTTCTCGCAACCCTGAAAGCAACAAAGAAGAAAGCGAAAAAAGTGATTAAAAAAGCAAAAAACAATAAAAAAGTGAAAGCAAAAAGAGTGAAAAAAAGAGCAAACAAAGACAAAGAGTGAGCGTGAGTAAAAACAAATTTGAATTTGAAAACAGTAAAAAAAAAATGAAAAATTAGTGAACACAAAAAGAGCGAAAGTGAAAAGAGCAAAAATAGTGAAAAAGAGAGTGAAAACCAAAAGAGAAAAAAAAGAGCGAAAACCAAAAGCCTCACAAAAAAGTAGTAAAAAACCTCTCACGCAAAATAAAGTTCAAATTGTATTACACAATTGGAACATGATGCGAAAATAGCATAAAAAATATATAATATTCTCCTTCTATAATTTAAAAACTAAAAAATCTCAATATTCAACAAATATAAATAGACACTACGCCGAATTTAAACATCCTATTTAATTCATTCTAAATAAATTCTTGTTCCATCATGTAAGTACATCAAAATTTTATTTACCCAATAGTAATAGACCAAGAATGGAAACTCAAAAGTGATCATACCAAAATGACCGTCTCGACGAGCCGCGTCCAACAATACCATCGATTTCGTGATTCGAACCATTCCAGCGGATTTTCCGGGCAAAAATCGCTGGAATCGGCGGAAACTCAAAAGTGACCATGGGTGCGTTCCATTTGGGATTTTAGGTATGTATAAACATACCTTACACGTCATAATAAGGTGTAAACAAACAAAGTGAAGATCATTTTTTTTGAAATTCACTGGTTACTTACAAGAGTGTTGAATTTCCACCAAAAAGAAAAATGTATACAGTAATTGTTTCATTCATTATAAGTAATAAAATTTTAATAATTTCTTTAATATTTTCCTCCACGATATCAATGTATTTTTCAGAATTGGCGATAATTAAATAATCAAAAATAAAATGGAAAAACTAATTTTTTCCCATTTTCTCTTTATCAAAAGCAACCAGTGATTTTCAAAAAAATAGTGTATGTTTATACATAGCTGTGACGTGTAAGGTATATGTCTACATACCTCAAATCCCAAATGGAACGCAGCCCATACCAAAATGACCGTCTATACTTCCTACCCCGGCGTTCATCTAGAAAAGCAGAATCATTTTGCTTTTTTTCTGCTCGTTTCTGCTGATAATTTCTGCGTTTTTTTGTTGAATTCTGCGGAGTTATGCTTTTTTCTGCCGAATTCTGCCTCTTTCTGCTTTCCGTCGCGCGTTGCGAATGCCAGAGAACAACAGACGATGCGCAACGGGGTGTCGAAAAAGGTATGTTCAACGCGCAGCAGGGGTCGAAATGAGCAAAAAGTGAGAATTTCTGCTCTTTTCGGATAATTTTTCTGCTTTGTTTGCACGCCGGGGCACAATTCTTCAATTTTTTAAAATTTATTTCACGCAGCTGTGTATTTCAGTAGTGATTAATTTTTTTCCATCTTGGAAGAATTTATGTAATTTTTGCATAAATGTCATAAAATAAAATATTTCTACTTATAAAATCCCCAAATCTGGCGCCAACTCGAAATTCTGAAAAAATAACCAGTTACCCCTTAAATGTTATCTTTTAAGCAACCCAAATAACACGACAAGATCGCGTAAAATGACGCCAAAATAACCCAATTTCATTAGGCAAATATAGGACATTAAGAGGTCTCCAGTTCTCCTAATTTCACTCCTTATTCTTGGAATTAAAAAGTACGCAAACAGTATCCCAAGGAATTTACTCGAAAAATAAAATTGCTCATTTTCAATCAATTTACAGCTACTTATTATTAGGTGAATATAAACTGGTAATGTGACCCGTCTACCGATAATGTTGTTTAGATTGCATAACTGCATTTTTTTCGGGCAGAAAATTCTTTGTTTCCAAATAAAAACGTAATTATTCAACACGATATTTTTATAGATGGAATGGTTTTTTTTTCAGGGTATCTAACTACCTACCTAATATGATTTTTAAATTTTTTTTTCGAATTTTTCCAACTGGCTAGGAATAGATTATCAATATCTTGAAAAGTTGTAGATTGCGAATGATCGAATTTAGAAATCGAAAATTATATAATTGTTTTAAATAGATTTTTCAAAATAATTTTCATGATTGGAAGCCATTTTTATAACGGTACCTATTGCCATATTTTGAAAATTCATTACGTAGTTTTCCATTCGGATGTTGACTAGGGGTGGGGGTTCAGCTAGTTCAACGATACGAAAAAAATTCCCAATCCAAATTTTGTCTTAAGACTCATTTACCTACTTTGAAATTATATTTTGAATTTTATTCAGATCGAAATTTCCCAATTATTATTTACTGCTCCTCCAATTAAGCACTCCATTAGGAGTTAATTGTTCAAAAAAAAAAAATTGAAAATTGAAACGTGAAATTTACCAGAAACACCCAAGTGATTAGGAAAAACTGCCATTAAATCGTAACTTCGTTTTTGAATGAAACGAATGCCAGAAATATAGGAATCATACTAACGACGAAATAATTACTAAGTACCTAATTTCAAGTACGACTTAAGGTGAAATTTAGGTAAATATTCG
Organism: Pseudococcus jackbeardsleyi; assembly: GCA_038380155.1. Lineage (NCBI taxonomy): Eukaryota > Metazoa > Arthropoda > Insecta > Hemiptera > Pseudococcidae > Pseudococcus > Pseudococcus jackbeardsleyi. Next base: position 20,449,429 of record CM076242.1, read on the forward strand.
TTAACGAACATATGGCCGTTGACGAACTGACATTTCGAAACGAATAAGAAAGTAAAACATTTTAATGAACAGATGTATAAACGAATGCGAAAATTTTTTACCAGCGAGTAAAATTTATTCATAATACCTACTTGAACTAGCGGAAATTTTTCGAAAGGATATTACTTAGTTGAACATTCGTATATCTAGGTGCAGAATACCGATACGCTTCTTCCAGCACAGCCATGAAAAATATTGCTCTTTGTTGTATCGTAGTTTTATTAATTGATTCGAATCAAATTGAAGGGTTGGGTTCAGCTCAGGAACAAGATGCAGAGAAATCAGAGTAAGAAAGATTTTTTTTTAAATAATAATTCTCAAAAATTAATTTTAAAGTTGATGACGAATTGATAAATTTTAGAAATCCCCCAGCGCCAGCGGCAGAGACAGAAGCACAAACGGTGCAGATGATTCGACTCCCTATCAAACCAACTAAAATATTGCCACATTTGAAGAGTATGTAGTTGAATTTTCACGTATATGAAATGAACCTGGACATGGAAACCGCATCTTTAAAAGGGCAAAACTTGATTTTGGAGTTGGTACTGATTTTCGGCCATTCGTAAGGAGTAGAATCAAGGAGGAACCTCTGCTCAGAAATCAATTTTTGGCCCCTAAAGATGGTTTCTACATCCAGGCTCAATGGCTCATGTACATGTGTGCAAACGTATTCAGTAGAAGGAAAAACCAATACTTCGGATTTTGAAGAAAATTAGTTAGGAGGTTTTGAGCGAGAGAATTTACGAAAAAAAAAAACTGAACTCGCTTGCTGAAAGGGGAACGAAGCTAGAAGGCCTCAAAGCGGGATCATTTTCGAAAAAACACGATTTTTAATTTTTTTTGGGGTGATTTGATCAGTTGGAAACTTCGACCAGCCCCCTGAAAAGCTGAATCATTGATTTCAAAATTAATACCACTTTTTGCCCTCTACCAGAAAGTTGAAAAAATGAAAATCACGAATTTGACGAATTTTTAATTTTTATCAAATTCGAATTGCTCACTTAGACATCTTGAAAAATGATGAGATTATTTTGGCCATTGAAAATTTTTCTAACTGAATTTTTATTTTAGTGCTGCCAGCTCCACTCTCTCTTTTATAAATGTGGCAATTATCGAAAATCATGGAAAAACAGCCAGAATTGCAGCACATGAAAAAAATCAGCGAATAAATTTTCACTAAATCACTGGAAAATCAGTAAAATTTATGAATTTAGCTGAAAAATAAATGAAAATCTTTTTCAAAAATCAGTGAAAATTCGCTCAAAATCCGTGAATAATGCTGGTTTTTCCAGTAGTGGTGCAATTCTGACTATTTATCAATGACTTTTCACTTGTTCAGAATGAGAGAGTATGATTGAACAGATTTTTAAAAAAATTACAATAAGTAAGCAGGATTGCTTCGAAAAATTTTCAAAACAATACTTACACTCCATTTTAATAGTTAAAAATTATTTTGGTATGAGCTCGCGAATTTTATGAAAATTGTATTAATTTAAAAAGCAGTTGGCAGCATTGAAATTGATTTTTTTCATGCTACCAAAAGTCAAAAAAATTTAGGGCTCGATTTTTAAATTTTCTGATATAACGATTTAAAATTGATACTACAAATAAAAATTCGTGTTCCTCAGCTTTTTCGAAGGGCAAATGGTTGCGTCAAAGTCTTTTGAGGTCAATGGTTCGAAAAGATGCGACAATTTAAATTGCAACTTCAGTGGTAATCGAGACGTGTCCAATTTTTTGAGCTGCCAAAATTGGAAAATTTAGATTTTTTACAATATATATTTTTTTTGTGATAGATTCGAACAACAAGGTCCATTACCCCGGTCTAAAATCACCGCAGCATCGAATGACTCACTGAATAATTCAAAAACGAATTTTATTTTTTTCCTATTCGGCTATCCTCGCTCTCTCCCTTCCGGCATAAAAATGCGCAATCCATTTTCAGTTTCCTGTTCAATGTTAAATTTTTTAATAATAGGATGAGGAAGTAAGAGTACCGACGAAATTTGGGCAAAAATCTCCAGGGAGGAGGGAGAGGGGTGAAAATGAAAATTTTAACGACTGATTGAGAAATTAAAACTTTCCTGCTTTAAGGTTTTTTTTAAATTAAAAATGTTTCTCAAAATGAAAAACAAAAATTCGTGTTTTTTCGAGCAGCTTTTTGACGAATTTTATTCGACATCGCCACTAACTCTTTTGGTAAAAGAGGACAAATTTTTTACAGTTCAATGTGGAAAGGCATTATTTATTTTTGATTGAAAATTATAATTTTCAAAATGTTTTGCCCCAGCTTTTGGATGCCTTTATAAAGGCATCCAAAAGCTGAAATTTCTTTATTGAAATTCACGCTATTTCACTCTGCTCCTTTTTTGACTTTCAAAAAAAGAAAACTACATTCCTTAATGAGCTCCTTTCTATCTGAAAAACATGATTTTATTTGAAAATTCCATTCAATATTTTCATGAAATCCTTTGATAAATGAGGACTTTTTTTGGCTTGGAAGAATTCAATTTATTGAGCTAAGAAAGAAGGTTCATATCACTTTTAAAATGAATTGTATAAAGTTACTGAGCCTTGGTGAAACGAGGGTGAAAATTTTGAAGGAAAAATGCATCCAAAATCTGTAATCTTTTCATTTAAGGCCTACCCATTTAATTAATATTTTAGTACCTACTGAAAGAGAAAGTTTTTTAGAACTTCTTTTTTCGTAGCAGCATCATTTTTTTTGAAGCTGCCCGCAGTTTTTGGAGCTACCTAAAAAAAACCTAAAAATCCCTTAGAATATTGATTTTTTTTTTGATTGAGGGGCTTATTTTTCCGCAAGGTCCCTAATTCAAAGTATACCCATCTCATTAATTTTTGTAAATATTCAAGATACTTTTTTTTCACTCCACCATCCACCTTAATGTGGTATACTTATTCACCTTCTCGATGACTTTATTATTTCAGATCTTGAAAAATTGTTACAATTGCCAGGTACTAATATTTTCAATTTATCAAATTCTATAACCATTTCAACCTCTACTTATGAAATTATTCGCAAAAAGATCCAGTCAAGATCAACCCAACAGACAACGAAATACTTTGGATAAACAGATTTAAAAAAACGATGTATAACTGGCTAAACATAGGCACCGCAGTATCGAAATTAGACAGTTACCGAAATGGATACTTCGATGTAGTTGACAAGGTATTTGACGAATGTATCCCAAGCGATGACAAAACTCCAATTGCAGTCCGTTACCGCGAAGATGTGCCAGTAACCGATTCCCAGGCAGAGCAAGATATATACGCGTTCGTATAAAAAATCTTCACATAAATTAACCGATTGATCGACTAATTTACGTATTTTATTTTTACACCATTCTGAAATTTCGCAGGTATAATCTCATACCATATTGGATTTGCTACAGCGGCTTCGGATTTGGCGCCTTGGACATAAAAAAGCTAGACATTCATTTCGAAAGGAGTAAAAAAAAGATGAAAACACCGAGCGGACAAATGGTTTTCAGAAAAGATAGAATTTATAACACGGTAGTTGAAATAACCGTACCATGGATACTTTTAACATGTACCCATGAACTAATTCAATGGGGTGAAGAATATGATCCGAGAGAAAAAGTTTTAAAGTATGGACACTTGAGGTAAACAATGAATAAACCGATCAAGTATTCTAAGACAAACAGGGTGAGACATTTGTAGCAAAGTCCGCACTAAAAATCGCATCAAAGGCGTACAAAATGGAGTATTTCAAAATTTATGACCCTTCATATGAAAATATTGGTTTTTGAATATCTCAATTTTTGAAATTTTCGGAATTTTAGATTTTGAAATTTTATTTAAAAAACTCAAAAATTTAAAAAAATTGAAAATTTGAAAAAATTGAAAAATTTGAAATTTTTTTTAGTAATTTATAAACAATTGAACAATGGGAAATGAGTTCATATTTTTTTGAAGGTGATCGCGCTTCAGCTATGTACGTCGCGTCATAAATAAGGTTTCATTATTTGCTGGCCCTTACAATTTTTTTTTTACAAATCAATTTTTGCGTTCCGGAAATTTCAAGTCACCCTGTATACGTTTGTAGTCAAATTGATCCTAGAATGGATCTATCGCGTAAAAAAAAACATAAATTTCGATTTTGATCTCACCGTAATCTTCTCAAGAGTTAATTTGTGTATCTGAAAAATAATCTCAAAAACGTGATATCTTGAAAATGAAAAGAGATATAGAGATGAATCAAACGGCAATAAGTTCCTGGTGACAAGGACATTGAAAATTGATCCTCAAATTTTCAGTCCTACCTACAGAGTGTCCACAAATTGAGAAACCGGTTTTGGTCAAAAAATGGGGGTCTGAGTTTTTTTATGGAAATGAAGTCTACACACTGAGACGATTAAAATGTGATGATTTTTTTTTCGAAACCGGTTCGATAATTTGCAACCGGTTGTCAAAAATACCTCAAAAATCGAGATTAGAAAAAATTTTCCAAATAAAATTTGTAGAGCTTTAAAAACTAAACATTGTCAGTGAACTCGTTTTTTGAACCGGTTCATTCTAGGCAACTTGAAAATTTCAACAAAAAAAAATATGAAAATTTTTTCAAATGAATGTTGTACACTGTTGAATTTTTTTTTAAAAAACGATATTTTTGTTTTCAAAACCGGTTTGTTAATTTGCAACCAGTTATTGTAAACACCTGAAAAAACTGAACGGTTCTCGTGTTGAATTTGTAGCACAAAAGCATTGATTTTTCACTCTCTCGCTCCAATTTTTGATTCGCCGCAAATTTTTTTTCAAGTCAATTCTTTCAGGTGTTTACAATAACTGGCTGCAAATTAACAAACCGGTTTTAAAAACAAAAATATCGGTTTTTTTTTAGATTTTTAACAGTGTACAACATTAATTTGAAAAACATTTTCATATTTTTGTTGTTTTTTTGAAATTGTTAAGTTGCCTAGAATGAACCGGTTCAAAAAATGAGTTCACTGACAATGTTTAGTTTTTAAAGCTCTACAAATTTTATTTGGAAAATTTTTTCTAATCTCGATTTTTGAGGTATTTTTGACAACCGGTTGCAAATTATCGAACCGGTTTCGAAAAAAAATCATCACATTTTAATCGTCTCAGTGTGTAGACTTCATTTCCATAAAAAACCCAGATCCCATTTTTTGACCAAAACCGATTTCTCAATTTGTGGACACTCTGTAGGTAGGACTGAAAATTTGAGGATCAATTTTCAATGTCCTTGTCACCAGGAACTTATTGCCGTTTGAATCATCTCTATATTTCTTTTCATTTTTGAGATATCATGAAATGTTTTTCGTGGACAAGACTTTTGTGCCATACTGTAGAATGAGCTACGGTACCTCACTCCAGGAAACTGAAAATTTTTCAAATTTCAACTTCGGTTCCACCTGCACACCTCAAGTTCTAATTAAAAATCTGAAATCAAAATAAGTATAAATAACCTCAAAATTTTATGAACGTGTTTCTTTTTTTGGGTCTGGTGAATTTTTTTTATTATTATTCATGATCTAATTAGGAATTTAGGATCCTCTCCCTAGACAGAAAAATCCAAAAAAATCTTTCCCGACTTGAGAAACTTTTTAGAGAAAACACCTGTTCGTGCGTCATTCAAATTCGAACTTACCTACATCATTTAAAGCTCTAGGTACCCTGTAAATTTCGGAATATTTGTTGTACCTAAATAAATTTTTTCACACTTCTTCAGGGTTAAACTTCACAACGTAAAAATAACTATGACAATTCAATTACAAGAAATTGATAAAAGATTCCTACAGAAGAATCCAGAGAATGGTTTAGTTTATTATTTTGGTTTACCGACACTGAAAGATTTATCCTTAGAGGTTAAAGAGATACAAGTAAATTTTTCAATGATACCTAAGTAATATTCAATCCTTACAACAAATCTAGATTATTTTAACAATAATCACAATTTTCTTCACTCGATAGCGTTATAACAATCAAATACAGGAGAAAACAGGCCCGGCGGCAGAAGGGAAATACACTGGAATCGGTATAAGTGAAACGCGAGCTGAAAAAATTATAGTCGATCTCACCGATATGTTTGAAACGGTAGAGGGTCGCAAAGAAATATGCGATCGTGTGAAACCGATACTGGTAAACAAAGTTGCAGAAGCGATTATGACAGCTCCGAATATTTTAAGTATATCAAAGAATGTAGTCTTTGCGTGGGACGAAAAAGTACCAGAAATGCCTATAACAAAATGGGATGATAACACAATCAAATTATGGCAGGAAGCTTTCTACGCTGGGTACAGTTTAGAAGAAATGATGGCAAAGGCGCTCAATTTCATGGTTGTCCATTTGCAAAATGTACGCAAAGGTGATGCTAAGGATCCCAACCTTCTCGGGGATAAACCTACTGATTACGACGTGGGAGGATTGAATGTACACGATGATGGATTCGATTTCACGGAAAACCCTGGGAACAAATCAACTTGAGATGGCATCTAATAGTAATTTGTTTTTTGATACCTATTGAGTGATGTCTGAAAAAATTATTCTAATTATTAATAAAATTTTGAAGCCTCTAAGTGATTGAGATCAGTTTGAAATAAATTGAAGTAAAATGGTTAAAAAATGTCATGAAGGTGCTCATTCGTTAATAATTTTATTCAATCCATAATCTTCAGTTACTTTCCCTTTGAGATTACCTATCAGTTTCGAAATCAATGGTAAATTGATGAGTACCTATTGGATACGCACGAAGAGCATTAGATTTTTTTTTGATTTTTCGAGCTTTCGATCCAAGATGATCGATAATTTTCAAAATGAAAAATCAATTTTTTCAAATCGAATAAAGAATTGGTTGAATTTTAGAAGAAATTGTAATTTTGTGCCAAAGCTGAATGAAAGCAGCTCTTGCAGGAAATTTTTAGAAGTCAGTTTTTTCGCCTAAAACATAAAATTTCAGTGTCCATACCAGCAAAACAAAGATTCGATTTTTCAAAAATCTCCTTCAATTAAATCGATTGATTTTTTCGTTTTTAATTGGAAGGAAAAACGGTTCCAAATATCGTCTTATAACTACATAGATGAATCTCATTATCGAAAATTTTTGAAATTTTTCGGATGTACATAATTAGAAATAATTTTGTATACATTTACATAGAACTGCTTGCCAATTAGTGCATCTTTGTCGCGATTTTTTTTTTCAAGGATTTCTCTTTGAACTCGATGAGTATTCCCCAGTGGTAAACTTTAAACATTTAGTTTGAAAGAATTAAATTCTGAAAAGTCACAAAGTACCTGCCTTGTTTTGAATATAAAAATCACCCTTAGAGGTTAAAAATTGGTTAATGAGTTGAAGTTCACCCATAATTCTGATTCTATTCCTTCTGAAATTTTCAAAATCAGTCTCAAGTACTCAAAAACAATTTTTTGACCCCTAAGGATGATTTCTATATCAATTTTTTTCTGATGTGACTGACGAAATTATAAAATCTCAACCATTGGAAAGATGAAAATAAATTTCGAGTGAATTAGACTGGAGCGAAAAAAATTGCTTGGATTTAAACGAAAATTAGTAAAATAGGCGACTTTGAGTTTAAATGTTGAATGGAGGATCCACCAAAAATTTTCGATATTTTTTGTCTTAGAAAAGGGCCAAGCTGAGGGTCTCAAAAAAGTATCATTTTTGAAAAAATCACGATTATTTGTCGCTTTTGGTTTGATGAACCTAGACTACCTTGGTACCTTCTTAAAAAAATGAATTTCAAGTTTCTACACCTTCATGAACCACTGACCTCGAAATTGGATACCATATTTGCCCTTCACCAGAGGGCTAAAAATTGCAGTTTTTGAATTTGAAGAATTCCTGATTTTTATCAAAATCAAATCGCTCACCCAAGCATTTTAAAATTAAATCAATTTATATTTTTATAAATTAAATCATTACTAAATTCATTTTTTTAAAAATCGAACCATAGGTAGATTGTGAGTATTCTCCAAAACTCGAACCATTTTTCCGAAACTTACCTATGACGATTTTTTAAAATCTCGAAACTTTAAAAAATAATACATAGGTATAGTTATTTTTTCAAAAATTGAAGTATTTCCAAAAACTTGGTCAATTTTTTAAAACTGATGCGATTTATTCTGTTAAAATTGCATTCCTGCAGTACAATTTTCTAAAACTCGTCTAATTTCCCAAGCAAAAAATCTACACTTTTATAAAAATTTTCTCAACGGTCCAAAAAGTAGAAAATTTTTTAAAACATTGAAATTTCCAAAACATGGACCATTCTTTCATTTTTGAAAAATTGATTGATATAATTTCAAAAAGTTGGAGCATTTTTCAAAAATTACACGATTTTTTGAAAACTTGACAGTTTTTAAAAAATTATAGAATTGTTCAAAACTGTTTGCAAAATATTCCAAACTCAAAAAAAAATCTTAAAAATTAAAACCCGAGAAATTTTTCAAAAAATTCAATCATTTTCTAAAAAAAAATTGATTGTTAAAATTTTTAAATGTTCGAGAATTTTTCCAAAATTACCTATGCTTACAATTTTTTAATAACTGGACAGTTTTTAAACGATCATAGAATTTTTTAAAACTTGCACACTTTTTCCAAAACTCAAACAATTCTTAAAAATTAAAACCTAGAATTTTCTTAGAAAATTCAACGGGTGATTTAAAAAATTTAGACCATCATTATTTCAAAATTGGAATGATTTTTCTAAGAATTACGCCGCATTTGAAACATGTTTCTTGAAAATTTAAGTGGAATCCTTTGATTGAAAAAAACGAAAAAACAAAACCAACCAAATCAAATAGGAATTTTAAAAAAAGATGAATTTTAAATCAATCTCTAGAAATTTTTTTTACAATTTAAAATTTTTTTCCATCCTTTTAAATTTGATAATAAAAAGTTCCACTATAGTCGTCGAAATTTTTTTGAGAATGATTAGCAAGATTTGTCGACGATTTTCATTAAAAAAACACCGAAAATCATCACAATTTCCATACGATTCATTTCACACTCCCCTTTTTTGGAGGGGGAAGGGGGAGGGGTAGACGCTTACAATGAGAATTAGCCTCACCAATTTAGGTATCTTAAAAATACCTGTCCAATCGTTCACTTTTTTCGACTGTAAATTCTGATTGTGCTTTAATTTTCTACATTTTTTCATATTTGACAAATTACATTTCAAACATACCGTGAAAACGATTCCAAATCAGCTCTATTTTCACTTCACAGCCTCTCTCCAAGATTCATTCAGGCAAGTTTCTTCTCAAAAGTTGAAAGTCCAGATCACTGAATCACTTCCTGAAACCTGAAAAATACCAAAATAAAAAAAAATCAATACGTTTAAAAAAAAAATGATAATTTCAAAAGGTCAAAAGGAGATATCACACCACACAAATCCAAATATCAGGTCCATAGGTCTTCTAAAATACAAGGATACGTTCATTTTTCACCCAGCTTCCTTATCACTGCCTAGAAAATATCTACATATCACCCATGAGGCCACAAACCCAAGGTACTTCATAATATTATAAGATATTCGACCGTGTAAATCTTTCACGCGACTACATTTAACATGCATACGAAACAATTTGTTTTTACGATAGCCCCGTTCGAATATGCAGGGATGAGGGGCATACCTACACTTATATGAACACTCGAGCAATATAAGATCGCGTGGGAAGAGTAAACGCTTAATATAGCCTATAGGATGGACTAAATAATGTCGGCGTTGACAAATAATTGGTAAACAGGGTAGATTTGTTGGGCCATTACCAGTTCCTGCGCTGGTATCGCTTGTCGAAAGATTTAACGAGCGTTCGATGACAGATTCATTGGCTAAAACGCAATGGGCAAACGTTACAAGACGACTAGCTATACGTAGGTAACATCTCGAGATGTTTGCGACGTGCGTTTGTATATTTTTATTAGGTAAGTATTCCAATAATTATAATTGAAATGGGTTTCGGAGACATTGGGCTAAGGATTTGGTATAATTCGTCGTCGTCTTGAGTAGAAAATATCTAGAAAATTTACCTAATTGACAAATTCTACCCAAATTTCTAAGAAGTGAGTAAAAAGTGGATAGAATATCCGTCTAATTGGTAAATTCCTTCAAATTTCTGGGAATCAAGTGAAAAATATTCGAATTTCAACTATTTTGAATTGAAAATATTTCAGTAGGTAGCTCAAAATAAGAAACAATTTTCTTTTTTCCACCTCATTATTTCTTGCTTCAGATGAATAATTATTTTCTCAAGGGTTTCTCAATCAGCTCAATGCAGCTCTACCAACCTTCCAGATTTTTTTTTTTTCAAATGAAATTCTATTCTACCAAAAAACCTACCAAACACTCATGAATAAATATTTTTTAATCAAAAAAGCAATAAAATTCGCATCCATCGAGCATCTCAACCTAACCCAAACAATCTACACTCGATTTACACACTCGACCAGACGAAGTCTGAAAAATCCAATTTCATCATAAATGTGGGACGTGTCAAAGGATAAATTGTCGACAGGCAGCATATTTTTATAATGTAACGTTTAAATTTCATTTCAACACCGAGCTCGCTCCTTCGTCTCAATGAGAAATGGAACCGCGTATTAACGGAAGCTATTATAAAATACAGAGAGACGAAACTTTCATCGAAAACCATTATCGTTTGTTTACGTTTGTATTCCCTTCGCAGTCTCCCTTGTCCCTAGGCTCCACCAGCGCCATAGTCTTTCTCATCCATATTGTACGACGCCCTCATCGACACAAAGTAACTATACTGTTTGTATTTTCACACTTCGAATGCCAGCGCCATCCGTATTATAAATGTAAACGAAACGCCCAATTCGTTAGCATTGTTGGGATCGCTCTTTCGGGTAATATTTTTAGAACCCCTTTGATCGCGTCGTTATGATTTTTTATACGGTAGCAGTCTCGAAGAGGCTGTGGGTATTTGGCTTTCGTCAGAAATTAAATTCGAAAATATACCAGAGCAGACGTCGAGATGTGAAAGATTCCTTTGATATTGGTATCGTTATTATTTGGGGCCTGGGTCTGTGGAAAAATACGTGAGAACTTATTTAAAATGGTTTTAAATAAAAATAATTAAGGATATTGTATCTCAAAAAAAAAAAAATCAAACACCTATTAATACGATTCATGAAAAGTAGGTCTTGTATCAAGCCGTAATCTATCTCATTAAAAAAATTTTAAATGTTCGAAGATGGTGAAATCGATCCTTGACCCCCCCCACCCCCTTCCGTGGTCATCGCACTACATTATGCTGAAAATTCAATTTATATTTTTAGATGTAAATAAGGGATGAAATGTTCTCTGGTCATTCTCGTAATTTTTTCTCAGAAAACTTTGGTTCAAGTCATAAAATTTATTTAAGTTACTGATCTTTTTTGAGAAAAATGATCTCATGAAGTCGAAAAAACATATGTACAAACGCGTGAGCTCCGGGGAAAATGTAAAGTATCGGTACGAGCTCTGTAGAAATTATTTTCAAAATTTGGAGAAAATAAAGTATAATATAGGTATCTAACTACTTGAAAAAATTTTTTTTTTAATTTCAGCTAAGTATGCCATCTTTAAAATTAATTTTTTTTTTTGTAATTTTCAAATTCCTAAAATGGGGAAAACATTATAGGAAAAAAAATCGAAAAATTACCATAGGTACACCCACATAATTACTTGAATCTGTGAAACTTTCACAATTTCCCTTCCTCTCTACATAAGTGCGATAATTCTGAAAGGGAAGAGGGGTAGAAGATTGAAAATTCAGGTGGAATTTCTTATACTTAGGTCTCAAGTAAAATTTTTTAGTTACTTTCGATAAAATTCAGATCAAAAGCCGATTTTATCATCTTATTGGGGGGGGGGGGGGTGTTCTAAAAATATTTGTTCGCCAAAACTCATCCTTCTTCTTCCCCCCATGACTGTTCTAAAATAAATTTTTATGGTGGTGATTGGTGAGTTTAAAAAATGTGATATTATTGAACACACTGCTATAGAAATTGATACTTAATTGCGTCTGGTATCAAAAAGACCCTTTTGACCAATGGCATTGAAAAGTGGGGTATAAGAGGTACATTGTACCCCTCCCGCGTTTCGGTTTGGGGTACAAATTGTAATTTTTAACCTCTTTCCCACCGTTAATCATATAATACGAGTATGTGATCCTGCCAGAAAAAAAAGGGACCTTTTGTAAAAAAAAATCGATGTCTCTTTTTTCACGTTTTTGGTCCAAATGACACCAAATCTAGACCAAACACAAAAAAATAGACATCGTTTTTTTTTTTTTTACACAAGGTTCCTTCTTTCCGGCAGTGTCACATAAAGAGATTATCATTATCAAAGCTTTTACTTAAACAAAAAGAAAAATGTTTTTTAGGCATTAAAAACTGAAATTTTTCAAAGCTTTGCTCTCTTTTCGATCAATTTTCCGTTTTTCACTTTTTAGGTAAGTAAGTATAGGTATTTTATTTAAAAAAAAAACAAAACAAAAATTAAGATAGAGGCAGGAGGCAGATATGTGACCGATGTGAGCGTCAGGCTTATCATGAATTCATCAAATGTCCGAAGGTCCCTCAAGCTTGAAATTTTGGTAGGTAAGTAACCTAAAAATGAAACCAATATAAACTTTACACGCTTTTATAGCGAAAAGTACTTTTTGGTCGAGGGGTCCCGATTCCCATGCGCACACAGTATAAATAATTATTTGAGGTATTTGAGGGAACAGAGCGAAAAAATACTCCTTCTTGTCGTCTCCCCAAAAAAAGTAGGTACAACATAAAAATTCCAAATCTAAAATTTAAAAAACCAAACTTTATTTTTCGAATTCTGGAAAATTTTTGAAATTTTTTAAAATTAAGTACCTCATCGCTCAGAAAAATATGAAAATTTGATCTAAATCAACGGGAAAAAAAATTTGAAAGGTATTCTATAAAACCCGATTGTTTACCTCCCAAATCGATTGAAAATGGTTTTGAAACATTCTGCAGCCTTTGGAAATTTTCCAGCAATAAAGAAAAACTCATAAAAACGGCCCCGATGTATTGCAGCCCATAAAATCTCAGACTACCCATGTTGATGACGTATTTGATTGATTAAAAAACAAAATCTCAATTATCCGAACGGACTTCAAAGAAAACTTCTTTCTCTTGTATTTCAAAATTTCAAATTACGTCAACGTATTACCACACTGAATCACAAAATATTGGAGAAAAAGTTGAAAAATTTCATGAAAAATTATTGGGAAAATTTGAAACTTACTTTCCCACTACATAAATGCATCACCGTAACTTTATGACTGGCACATTTGCAACGCTTTCGTAGGTTGGTTTTTCTAATAACGTTATCGATTTTGATAAAATGTAAATGCAGACGTTTCAATCAAAAATGTATGATTAAGTGGAAACATAAAAACGTACCTATACCTATTAATCAGGAAAAGCCATACTTAATCATTTTGAAAAAATACGATGTCGCATCTTTCCTAAATGCATTAAATAGCGACTTTTTTCGTCAGTTTCATCATTATGTACTCAGTATTCATTTATGGGAACACCATTAAGCCCCTGTATTAGAACATTCAAATCATTTTTTCAACAATAATTTTAATTTGATAAGTTTTGTGTTTGTAGTGACAAGTGTTTGAATTACATACAGTCGAGTAAGTACCGTTTGAAAATTTTTTTTATAGCTAAGCTACTCAAATTGAACAAAAAGGATTTGGGTGAAAATTAACTGTGTGTTTAAAAAATTATGATTTTTAAAATTTTTCTACAGGTACCTAATGAAAACTTTTACGTGAAATTTTTATACAAAATGAAAGAACTATTTTCAATTTGTATTCCACAACGGGTTTTTTTAATCATTTCATTGCTTTTCGGTAAGTGAACAATTGTAGTTCAGTCCGATTATAAAAAAATTACCTACTATACCTCGAAAAAATTATGGCCTGATTTTTACGTGTGTTTTATGTTTATAATAGTCCTTAACTTAAACAATATACTTACTGAAAAGTCCAGGGAGGGATAATTGCTTCTCGAAAACCGGTTTCTTGCTATACATATCTCCTCAAACAAGCGTAAAATTGAAAAATAGCCGAGTACATAATCATGTTCCACCCTTGATTTCTCTTCAGAAAGATTAAAAAGATATCCCAGTGAAAAGACAACATTTTCCAATTTTGAGGCCTTTTCGAAAAAATATTTATAAGCCCGGTTTTCAGAAAGCATTTGAAGCATGGAATTGGAAAAAGGCCCAACTCCCAAATTCTACACACTGGTGTAAAAAGGTTTTTTTTTCGTTGAAATGTCATTAATTGCATGTTTAATGATGTTCAATAAAGTCAAAACACGGAATTTCTAGTTAGAACCTTTTCAATCAGACTGTGATAGCACTGGAAGTCAAAAAGAGTGCATTTTGGAAATCGGAGTTAGGCCCTTTCCTAACTCCATGCTTCATTTACTCTTCCTTGAGGGTTCTAATACCACTTGGGAAAGACGACGTATGTCTGTTTTCATTGAATGAAGGTGTATGTGGATGAGGTACAATTTTTTTTCTAAGTCTACTCCACGCCAACGACCTCCCGTTCGACTCCTGGGTGTTTTTCTTTTATATCTTTCTCTGGTCTACTCCCAAATTTTTTTCTAAAATTTATTTCGACTGGACTTTTTTATCAATTTTTTGTCAAGTCTCAAATTTTTCCTGTGTTTTGTAACATAATTACTCATTTTTTCAATTTCAATTTTGCTTTTTTCTGTCCTTTGTAACATAATTTCTCATTTTTTTCCCCAATTTTTTTTCATTTCATTCGCGTCTTTTCTATAAATTTGTAATATAATTTTTCATTTCTTTTCTAATTTTTTAAAGCCATATCCTTGTTTTTTTTTAAATTTTATTTCCAATTTGTTTTCACCTATTTCTTCACATAGGCGAAAAAAATGGGCCATTTGCACGGATTCTAACATCCAGCTTTCAATTTTTTTTTCTGAAATTTTAAAACTGAACAATTTTTTTTAAAAATGTAGTTGATTACATTTCTGAGAGAAAATTTGATTGGAGTTGAAAAATAGTTGGAAAAAATTTTATTGAAAATTCATTTGAGAAAAAATTGTGTTCTAAAAAGATGAACATACCACTAGAAAATTTTGAAACTGGAAATTAATTTGAGAGTTGAACAAAATTTAAGAAAAAAATCGAGTCGGAAGAAATTTCATTAAAAAATCTGGGAATAGACCAGAGAAAAATGTAAAAAAATTACCAACAAACTTCAATTCTTTGGAGTCGAACTGAGAGGTACGTGTGAATATTCAGTCGTTTGCGTGGAGTGGACCTGAAAAAAAAATCGTACCTCACCCGCATACAACTTCATTCAATGAAAACAGACATACTATGTGGGAAGGCGACTTTAATAAAATGTTCAGTAGACCACTATGAACAGCAAACACACACACAAAAAAATCAGGCTAGAATTTTTCCGGGGTTCAATTCCAATATTTATGTTAAGATTACTTAGATACAGAAATAATAATTTTGGCAATTTTGTTGATCACAGTGATAAGCTTAGGTTTACCCGTATCGTCACGAAACATTGCAAAGAAAGTTTGCCAAACGGAAGAATGCTTAGCTGCTGGTAACTTTTACCACTTACTTAATTATTTCAATAATTCAGACGGGATTTCCTTATGATAGTTGATTTTGCACATTATTTACAGCTACGAATTTGAGGAAATGGATGGACTTGAATGTAGACCCTTGCGATGATTTTTACATGTACGCTTGTGGAAACCCGTCACGAAATTCTGATGAACCTACATATGTATTTAATGGAAAAGGCACTGCTTATAGTAATGAAGTAATAGGTATGATTATGCGTATTAATAAAAAATAATAGCTATATTGTCCAATGTCCAGGATATAAGAAAAGTAACTAGATAGATATCAACAATCGTTTTTTTTTTTTTAGCGTTCTTAAACAAAAATAACAGTAACGATGAACCCGAAGCTGTCCATAAGGCTAGAAATTTCTTTTCTACGTGCAGCAACAAAGGTACCTATTTACAACTTGGAATGTACCATGAATACATGTTTTTTTTTTCTAACATTTTTTAATGACCAATATTTAAAATTTCTGATTTGAAGCTGCATATAATAATAAGCTAGAACCGATAGAAATCATCTTACAAAAAGTTGGACTGCCAATTATTCCGTTCATTTCCAATGGAACTGAAAACTACGATTATAATACTCTATTAGCAAGAGCAAATAAATTTGCCCTTACAAACATGTATTTTGGTTTTGAAGTGGCGGCAAATTATTACAATCAAACGATAAATGCGATCACACTAAGAACAGGAGAATTAGTACAGTAAGTACGGTAACAAATAGGTACATAGGTACAAATGAGGAGAATGGGCATTAGGGTGGGCCGAAAAAACAATTTTCTCGATTTTCAAAAACATATCCCCACAAAAGTTGTTGGCTGATGAGACTTGAAGAATAGAAAAAAAAAATTCAAAATCAATTCATATCTTCCGATCGCCTATTGGCATTAAAATTTTCAAAAATTTTAGAAAATTTTGAAAAAATTTGAAATTCATTTTAAGTGGTTTTAGAGCTCATCTAGTGACCATTCAAACCAAAAAGCAGAATTTTCTTGAAAAAAATTCATGCTTTACACCTTTTTTAAATTTCTGCTATTTTTTCACATGAAGAAAAATCAAAAAAAAAAATTATAAAACGTTGATTTTTTCAAAAGAAATGTGTTTTTTGGTCTAATGAGGTCACTAAATAAGCTCTAAAATTGATTTTAATCAATTTTTAATTTTTTCAAAATTTTTGCCAATTTTCGAAAACTAAAACGCCAATGCGCGATCGGAAGATATGAATCGATTTTGAATTTTTTTTTTACTCTTCAAGTCTCGTCAGCCAACAACATTTGAGTGGGTATGTTTTAGAAAATCGAAAATATTGTTGTATTCTACACGAACACCTTCAAAAATAATTATCTATTTCGATATATCACTCGAAAAAATTAAAAAATTCAAATGAACCACTCCTACACACCTACTCTCTAAACTTGAATCAGTTAAAATTCACTGATTAATAAGACAAAAGTGTGCAACTGAAGAAATCAGTGAAAATTTTACCGATTTAATCAGTGAATTTTCATTTTTGAATCGGTAAAAGTTTTAATTTACTGATTGAATCAGTAATTATTCACTGATTGATAGTCAAATTTCACTGATTAATAGTTGCACACTTTTCGCTGTTTAATCAGTGAATTTTCAGGTTTTTGACTGATTCAGATTTAGAGAGTAACCCCTTTATCTATAGAGCAAAAATATTGCCAAATTCGTACTATACCTACGCCCTCAAAATTGTAGATTTCCAGATATCATTTGAAAAAATTGAAAAATTGAAATGTACCCTCTTCCTCCACCTTAAACCATTCATCTCTAAAGAAAAAAATATTGCCCAATTCGTAATCTACGTTCTCAAAAAAGTAGATTTTGAGGTATCACTCAAAACAATTTCAAAATTGAAATCTCCTCCCTTCATCCCCTCGTCCTACCACACCACTCACCCCAAACTCTTCCCTCCTAAGGGAGAGCTAATGTCAACTTTGTAATTTACACTCTTAGAAACAGATTTTGAAAGATCACCCCAACAAATTTTAAAATTTCGATTTTATCAAGTTTTACCCTTTTTTCCCCTAAATTTTGGATTTTGAGGCTCCAGCCCCCAAGGGAAGCAACAGAAAATCGCCGAACATAATTCGAAATTTTTTAAAAATTATAAAGTATATAATCTATATTACTAGTGCAGAGTAAGTACAAATATAATGTAATTTTTCTTGTAGGGGATTCGAAAACAAAATGATTAACATAACAAAAACGTTATGCAAGAATCACCAATCAGATTATTGCACGGAGTTGAAAACACAGAATGACTTTGAAGAGAAGTTCATGATAGAAGAGATCAAAATGCATCGTGAAGAACTAGCAACGGTACCACCTCATTTTTTATACATAAATTATTAATTATTATATTTCAATACTACATACATAAAACATAGGTAGGTATTACCTAAACCTATCTATGTGCTTAGGTAGTACTCTCTTAATTTGAATCAGTCAAAAATGCCTAAACTGACTGATGAAATAGAGAAAAACAAGTCACTGATAATCAGTCAAATTCCACTGATTCCTCCGTTGAACAGCGTCATTTTACTGCCAATCAGTGAAAAATTACCGATTCAAATAGTGGATTTTGATTGTTATTGAATCAGTGAAAATTAGTTGACTGATTGAAATCAGTAAAAATTTACTGATTCAAATCAGTGAATTTTCATTATTGAAACAGTGAAAAAAAAATTCATTGATTGAATCAGTAATTATTAATTAAAGATTGAATCAGTGAAATTTTATTTTTACTAATTCAGTAGTGAAAATTCAGTGATTGAATCGTATTTTTTTTACTAATTTCTACAGTGACTTGATTTTGTCGATTTTAATCAGTTATTTTTGACTGATTCAAATTAAGAGATTAGGTACTAGGTAGCTAGGTAGTAGGTATAGGTACTCATAAGATCATCCAGAAATTTTACAAGGGAGGGGCTGAGAATTCAAGAAAAAATAGGGAAGAGTCATTTCAATGAAAAAATCGAGTTACTTGCGATTTCAGTGGTGCTAGCGTAGTTAGAGTTTAGAGTATTTTCAGTAGGCTGATAATGCCTAGGTCTGGATACTTTTTTCTCAATAAATATGTAATTTTATTATTTTTTATTACTGTTGGACATATTGATTTGTTTCATTTCCAGATTATTACAAAGCCAAGATCTAAATTGAATTCATCAATTCAGGACGTGTACACGTTGAAACAATTGCAAGATCTCACTAATGATATTGCAGCGGAAGTAAATGCAACAATTCCAACGGTAATACTACTACATAGTTAATTTTTGGTAAAAAGTTTTTTCGCCAAAATTTTTCGCAAGCATTTCTGTTCAATTCTATAATGGAACGAAAACATTGAAATAAATTTTGTAAGTAATTTAAGATCAAAAAATTCATTTCTTTTTGTTTACGTAGCTAAACTGGACAGTATATTTCGAAGAAATATTTTCTGACCTGGAAAACGTAACATTAGACTTCACCGATCCAAATAAGGTACCCATTAACATTGAAATTTTAGATTCGGTCAAAGATATGATACGATTTCTTCATAAAATCCAGAATACGAAAACAATTGGTAGGTACACAAAATATGTAATTAATATTTATAGTAACGCTAATATATTTAAACAGGTAGCAATATTTTTTACGGAGACTTGAATAATGTAGGTATTTAGGTATAATGGAACTAACAAATAACGAAGTAGGCAGCCATCAGCAATTTGACAACAAATTTTGATGACTGAAAACTTCAAAACGCATGAAATATTAATTAACTTAGCTTTTTCAAAATTATGTAGAAATTATAAAAATTTGTATTTTTTTTAAAAATAAGCTGATGGGGGGGGGGGGGAATTATGCAGAATTCCATGCCGTTAATTGCTTCTAGCCCTTTCAGCGATTTAGCTTTTCTGCAATATAAATAATTGCTTTACTTCGACTACCTGATTTCTCGACTTTCCGATTTAAAAATTATTCTACTTCTCGACTTGCCGATTTTTCTCAGCCATCTGATTTCTTGACTATCCGATTTCTCAACTATCCAATTTCTCGCCCATCTCATTTCTTTACTATCCGATTGCTCAACTATCTGATTTCTCGACTTTCCGACTGGTTTCCCAACAGTCTAACATAATGCCATTATGTCCTAATCTAAAAACGTTACGTTACACTTTTCAAATTTTACACCCCCCCCCCGTCATAAAGACATATCCACGTCAAAAAAATTGCAAATCCTGTTCACGCAGTTCAAGCGAGAAAATTTTTATGGAACATCAATGTCGAAAAGCAAATCACAATATACTTACCAACAATTTGACTCCCTGCAATTTCATTTTCGTAACTTTCTTCGTAGAAAAATCACTTGTGGGAAATTGGGAAGATAATTGTTTCTAATATATAGAATATAGCAATACTTTGACAAAAAGCATTACAGAAATAAACGAAAAGCAAGACAGGCGGGAAAGCAACGGGCTCTTTTTTTATTTTGGTTGGTATGTACTAGGGTGGCACTTATTTTTCAACTTTTGAATTTCTATCCGGCCAAGGCTGAAATTTGTTAGACTACATCCCAGCATTATGTAAAAAAAATTTCAGCTCAATTCGTCAACGTTAACACGTGCCCCACCCCCCTCGAAGTTTGAAATAATACATTAGCCCGTGCTATCAGCGTTACGTCCACGACGCGCCGTGAGGATTCGCGTTAAGCGGACGACACAGATTCTTTAGTGAAGCCGGGGAAAGAACCGTATGAATTATGTAAATTGATTGTTAGTGGGTTACTGGGTGGAGGGGGAAGAGTCAGCACTGAAAACAAATTTTAAATACAGATTAAAACAATATTTTCAAAATAATTTTAATAAACATTAAAATGGGTAAAAAATGAAGTTTACGGCTCACAAGGGAGGTATCCCAACTCATAAAAAAATTTTGAGCCCAAACAAAAAATAATCGAAAGTACATCGTGAGAAGACCCTGTAACCAAAATTTTATGTGCTGAAGTGTATTTTTCGAATTTTGGCGAATTTTTTAATTTTTGAAATACCTTAACCTTATAGTCTTAAAAATACCAAAATTTGATCTAATCAAGTTAATCAACAAACAGAGTTGAAATTTGTTATATTTAATTTTCGATCTGCCAAATCTATTGGAAGCGGTTTTGAGACGTTTCAGAGCCACCAGAAAATTTTGGAAGGTTGAAAATTGGGTATCTACCAAATTTCAGCGTTTTAGCGCGTAACGTGTATCTTGGGCAATTGGGCATACTTTTGAATTTTTCAAACCTGGAAAATGTTCTCTCGAAAAATGCAAATAAGAACTGGAAGTTACGAATTTTGGAAACTTGGGCTCTAAGTAAATGAATAGTTGCCAATATGGGCAATTCGCAATTATAGGTGCTGAAGTGCAAATGGACCATTTTTATGGGTGTTTCTCCAACGCTAGAAAATTCCAAAATTTTCTGGTTGCTCCGAAACATCTTGAAACCGCTTTCAATCGATTCAGCGGGTCGAAAATAGGGTATATACAAAATTTTAACTCTTTTTTTGATTAGATCAAAATTTGGTATTTTTCAGGCTGTTAGGTATTTCAAAATTTAAAAATTCGCCAAAATTCGAAAATGCGCGCTTTCGCGCATGAAGTTTTGGTTACAGAGTCCTCTCATGATGCACTTTCGATTAAACTTTTGTTTGGGCTCAAAATTTTACTTTCAAGTTGGTATACCTCCCTTGTGAGCCGTAAACTTCATTTTTTGTTCATCTTAATGTTGATTAAAATTATTTAAAAAATAGGTATTGTTTTAATCTGTATTTGTGACCCTACCATAAAGAAGGGACCTAGTGTAAAAAAATCGATATCTCATTTTTCACGTTTTTGATCCAAATGGCACCGAATCTGAACCAAACACATAAAAATAAAAACCTCGATTTTTTTACACAGTAAGGTCCCTTATTTACGGCAAGGTCACATTTTAAAGTTGTTTTAATACTGACTCTTCCCCCTCCACTCAGTAACCCGCCAACAATCATTTTACGTAATTCATACTGTTCTTTTCTAGGCTTCACTAAAGAATCTGTGTCGCCCGCTTAACGCGAATCCTCACAGCACGTCGTGGACGTAACGCTGATAGCACGGGCTAATGTATTATTTCAAACTTCGAGGGGGGTGGGGCACGTGTTAACGTTGACAAATTGAGCTGAAATTTTTTTTACATAATGCTGGGATGTAGTCTAACAAATTTCAGCCTTGGCCCGAGTGAAAACTAAAAAAAAAAAAAATTGTCCGTGTATACAAGTGCCACCCTAGTATGTACGTACCTACTTACTTGCCAAATAATAATACATACTTACCAATTCACTTTAGGGCACTAATGTAGGTACTCGATATACCTACTTAGCATTTTTAGAAAAAATTTTTAGAAAAACAAAAAAATGATCAATATATTAAAATACCTACAAATATTCAACGAATGAGAAATTTTTCTACCTCATCATTGCATTCGCTCTCTTCGCCTTCCTGAAAGCTACCAGTTGTTCACAAGACCACGCTCACATAAATATTGTAATAAGCTCAATCTACTTACTTAGGTAGTTTCCATTACACTCATGTTTTATAAATTTTGAACAGCATTCGGATTATGGTGGGAAGTGGTTTTTCGCCTACTATCCTTCGCTGATCCAGATTATCCCTATTTAAACGTAAGCTGCGTTTTAAACCTAGAAAAACACTTCGGTGCGGCCCTAAGTTACATGTTTGCCGCAAAAGAAAAGGATTTCAACGCCAGGACAGAGGTAAAATGCATACACACAAAAAATATCAACTTTCAACAACCAATTACCGAGAGGCTTTTCGAATTTCCTATAGATTCGTACAATGTTCAAACATATACAAGAAAGTTTTCAACAAATCATACAGCAAGCGTCTTGGATGGATAAAATGAGCAGACAAAGAGCTTTAAAAAAATTACAGACGATGAAGGCTAATATTGCATATCCGAGTATCTTCAAAACAACACCTAGTGTGTTGAATGATGTCTATAAAGATGTAAGTATCCGAATTCTACTTCGTTTTAGAAAAATACCTTGGCCTACTTAGTACCTGCTTGCCTAGCACAGAATATTAAACCTTCTGTTAAAATACGTTTATTTCAGATGCAAATAACCGACAACTTCTACGACACAATTGTCCCCTATAGTCAAAATGAAATTATGAAAAAATTGAGAAAAATAAATCAAATAAATAATCCACGCTACGATTACGCGTAAGATTGTAATTTTTTATGAAAAGAATTGAAGAATTCTCTCATATTAATACATTTCAATCTACAAATCTTTTGCAGTTGGATTTCAGTTCCTCCCATCGATAATAACGCTCGATATAAATATGAGATGAATAGCTTGTGTAAGTCGGAAAATATATTTAACCTCGTCTAAAATTGAAATTATCAAACTAGACAAAAATTTACAAATTTTTGTAACTTTGATTCATACCATTTTTTTTTTTTTTTCTATTCAGTTATTCCATCCGGGTTTCTTGCATCAACATCAATATACACCAACAGCAGTTTACAGTAAGAAACAGCATTTCCTTATCATTTTGATACTGAGTATTTGTATACGTAGGAAATTCACTAATGATAATGCAATTTTTGTTTTACTTATAATTAGGGCATTGAATTACGGAGCGATCGGGTATATAATAGGTCACGAAATGGCCCATGGATTTGATAATATTGGTGAGGTCTTAAAATGAATTTATTACCAGTTTCTAGTTCGTTCAGCACTATTTTGCAATGTTGAATTGTCTATTTCAGGGCGCCGTTATAATGAGATAGGAGATCTTGAAAACTGGTGGCAACCGGAAACTGTAAAGAGATACAAAGAAAAAGCAAAATGTTTCAAGAAAGCTTACAGCAATTACAACATGACTTCAAATGGCACTACACTAATGGTAAAGGTTTGATGTTCAGTTAAGGAGTGATCATTGCCCTTTTTTTTTTCTTGGAAATTGAAAGAGAAAGATTTCACTTTCTTCTGACTTCAAATTGACAGTGTCCAACTGTATTTCAGAAATGATTTTCCCTGATTTTTACGAACAGATCAATTTAATCGAAATTTTCCACACCATACAAATACATACGCTATTCTTCAACGATGGAGAAGGGGGTGGTTTTTAGGATAGGCGCACCCAGAAATTAATTGAGGGAGGGACTGAGAATTTGAGAAAATTGGAGGGCGGGGGTCAAATTTTAAACTAGATCTTTCCCTGATCTTTCAGTCAAAAATCATCAATTTTCTCTGTCAAATTGGAAATTGATCGAAGAATCGGTGATTTTTGACTGAAAAAACAGTCAAAAATCATCAAATTTTAAAATAAAATCATTAAAACGCTGCCCGAGCGAAGTGAGGGCGAAAACTTTTTGAACAAATACTGTTTGAGAAGCAAAAAAAATGTATTTTTTAAATATTTTTTTCATAAAAAAATCTTCTCTCCCAGCTTAAGGGGGAGGGGGCTTAGGCCCCCTGAGCCGCCCCAGGGTGCGCCTGTTTTTTCGCATGATGAAATTATGCAGAAGAGTAATATAAAATGCATGATGTGCAACAATTTTTTCTTCAAAAATTATTACTTCTTATGAGATGTTCCAGATGCTCTTTTTTTTTTCATCAGCCACAAAAACGAAAAAATTTCGAACAAAAAGAAAAAACTTTGGTGTCGATCAAATCGTGAGATGATGAATACAAAAACAAAAATCAGTTGAAATTTGGCCGGAGTAGAGCGAAGGAATTTTTTTTTGAAAAATCTATAATTAAATGAGTCCAGAAATTTCAGATAATTCATTCATTTTTTGGATTTTTACAAAATCTGGAAAGTTTAAAATTTTCTGACTTCCAGACGGTCAAAATTCCCTGATTTTCTTTAGGGTTTCAGAAAATAAGACATCCTGACTGACAATACCCCTTCAAAAACGCATTTTTTCCCTTCAAAACATTAAATAAACTAAAAGAGAAAAAGATCCGCCATACTTATTTCTAAACCGCTTCGAAACAATTTGTTAATTTGAAAAAAAATCAAAATTTTTGGTATCATTTCTCATAATTTAAATTTTGACGGATAGTAGGTACGGTATGTATTGATCCTTTTTTTGCTGAAATTTTCCAAAAAAGGGGGGGGGTCTCCGGCTGAAAATTTTTTTTTGATTGATTTTATCAAATCGTCAGGTATTGCATATAATATTTTTTTCTGATTCCAAAATTCAGTGCAACATGCTGAAAAAATCAAAAAAAAAAAATTCACCGCCGTTTTCATAATTAATCAGAAAAACAAAAATACATCAAAAATAAATCAGAAAAGAACCCCATATTTAAAATTTAGAGCGCTGAAATGCATTTCTCGGATTTTGGCAAATTTTTAAAATTTCAAAATTACCTCATTGTCAAGAAAAATATAATTTGATCTTATAGTACTTGGTCGATGAAAAAAAAAACTGAAATTTAGAGTAGGTGTACACTACTTTTGACTTTCCGAATCAATTGGAAGTAATTTCAAGACTTTTTGGATTCTCCAGAAAATTTTAGAATTTTCCAGTACCGTTGAAAAACTCATAAAATATTCCATATGAACTTCGATACCAGTAATAGCTCATTACATATCTAAAATGATGATCTCGATTGATTAAAGCTGAAATCCGTAGGTAATTTTGAGTTGAGAATCTAATTTTGGCTGCAAATGTTTTCTAGAAAAAAAAATATACATGAATTTCAACTCAGTGTTACGAATTTTGGAAAAATTGTGATTTAATCGATCAAATAGGTCACAATGGTTTCAGCTTTCCTATCTTTATAAACATAGAAGTATTAAAGGTTTCAGAATAAAGTAGGGCGTTAGTGAAACTAGTAAGTGCTTGGGAAATGGGAGGGGGCTCATCGTTGACTCAGGAAAATCATCGCATCCTTGTCTCTCTTTCATTTGTCCAAAAAACAAGCCC
>CM076242.1:20475652-20502632 GCA_038380155.1 Pseudococcus jackbeardsleyi
AAAGATCACCCTGGTATTAGCTGCTTTACAATTTTACATTCATGATACAAATATGTACTTTAGAATTATGTATCATCATATTTTTTCTTATAGCGGGAGCAAAGTGCTACTTTTCCTCCCTCTTGTAAAACGCTCGAATGATTAAATTCACGCTTTTCTCCCGCAATAAGAAAAAATATCGTTCAGCACTCGAAGAAAAAACAATTTTTGACTCTCTCGTTGTGAAATAAATCATTTCTTATCTTATAGAGCGATCCCGAGTTTTCATTGCCAGAAGATCTTTCGGATAATGCCGGATTCAAGGAGGCGTTATTCGCTTATCGGAAATACGTATCCGTAAACGGAAAAGAACCGTTTCTTCCAGAATTCGAAAAATTCAGTCACGAACAACTCCTCACATTAGCTTTTGCCAACGTAATCATCTTTTTATAAATCTCATTCACAGCTGAAAAATTTCAAATTCTTTTAATTACGAAGTATAAGTACCTATGTTTCATGATTTTATTCCATAGGTGTGGTGCGCAACCCCATCTTTAAATGTGGCATTAAGTTACCTCGATAAGTCTCACAGTCCGAATGGAATTCGTGTGAACGGAGTACTTCGAAATTCAAAAGAATTTCCCAAAATTTGGAACTGTCCAAAGGGTAGCAATATGAATCCAAGTGATGACAAATGCACGCTTTGGTAAATTTTAATGTATACCAATTTGTTGTTATATGTAATTGTATATATTAGTCGATAAAAAAAAATACATGCTACAGATATTTTTAAAATGTATGTTTTTACTTAGAATTTTACGAAGTGTATAGGTAAATATATGTACGATATTCATCTATACCTAATCTGTGTTTTTTTTTTTTCAAAATTCTCACTCACTTGATTTGTGTGCATCAACGAACAAAACCCAAAAAACCATTACAGATATTTTTTGAAGGTATCTGCCAAAATTTAAAAATGAAGTACATGAATTGGATTTTTGAAAAATTTCTTTTCTTATCCCCGACGACCCCTCTGTCTGCACTCTTATCCATTACCCACAAAAAATCAGAAAAAATTCAAGTAAAAACATTTTTTCTTTCACCCAAAAATATTTTATGATGAAATAATTTCAAAAAAAGGCTATGCTGTCAATTCCGCTTTGATTTAGGTAAGTATTTAATTTATCAAAAATGCTGGCTAACAAGATGGGTTTCCCAACTAGCATGTAAAATTTCGGACCGAGACAAACATAAGTTGAAAGTCCATTACAAAAGAAACCCATATTTTAAAATCCCAGGTGCTTGCGTTTATTTCTCAAGTTTTTAAAATTTCAAAATTACCTATCTCATCGCACTGAAAAAATGAAATAAAGTTTCCTCCGAAAGGAAATGTTGATAACATGGATATGTTTTTTCCTCTCATCTTGACTTTTGATTTTCTGGTCATTCTGACTTTCTGACATATTAAGTCAATTTTAAAAATAAAAAAATTTATAAGTTTTTCACTTTTGGTGACGTAAAATAGCGTAACGCAAATTTCAGTCACGCAAAATAGGGTCTTAAAAATTTTGGAATGACCCCCCACCCTAGAGGGAAAACCTTTCCATGTTAATATAAGTAAAAATGTTATCTATTCAACGATAAAAGATAAAATTCGGTATACCCCGTAAATTCGATCTTTCAAATCGATTGGAAGCAGTTTCGAGACGTTCCGGAGCCTACAGAAAATTTTAGAATTTTCCAACTCCGAAAAAATGTTTATAAAAATGGTTCAAATGAGCTTAAGCACTTGAATCGCATTTGATCGATTAAAGCCCAATTTTACTTCCTTCTGCAGAAAATTTTTCTAGACGATATTTAAAAATACTTTAATAGCATGCACATCGAGGTAAAAATCTGAAAATTGGTAGATATCCAATTTTCGATCTTCAAAATCAATTGGAAGCAGTATTGAGACTCCGCCGTTGTATGGGCCAAAGTTCACTTGGACCATTTTAATAAATTTTTCTTCAAAGCTGGAAAATTCAAAAAATTTTCTGAAGGCTTCTAAACGTCTTAAAGCTGCTTCCAATCGATTCAGAAGGTCGAAAATTGAGCATTTACCATTTTTCAGACTTTCACGTCACTACGTAAGTAGGTACCTACTTATATTTTTTTTACAATCAGCATTTCCTTTGAATTTGAGTCACCAAAAAATTTGAAAAAATTTTTCGCACAGATATGATAATACTTATTCGAAGATTTTCAGAAGTTGGTTATTTTCATAAGGTTATCGAATCTGATAAAACGTAAATACCTACAGGAGTTTTTATCAGTAATGCGTGATTAAGTTGAAACATAATAACAACGTACCTACATTAATTAGGGAAAGCCATTTTTAATCATCGTGCAAAAATACGATTTCGCATTTTTCTTAATTTAAAATTGAAATGCATTAAATAGCGACTTTCTTCGTCAGCTTAATCATTACCTACAATGTATTCATTTATGGGAATATCAAGCCCAAGTAATTAGAACATTTAAATTATCCTTTCAACCAGTTTAATTTGTGTTTGTAATGGCAAGTGTTTGAATTAGCTATACAGTCGAGTAAGTACGTTTGAATTTTTTTTTTGTAGGTAAAACTGCAAAATATTTGAGCAAAAAGTAGGTAACTGTGCGAATTAAAAAAAATTAATGCATTTTTTTCATTTTGATACAGGTAGGTATTCAAGTAAAGCGTTCGAGTGAAGTTTTTTCTTTAAAATGAGAAAATTACTTTCGATTCGTGTCTCGCAATGGGTTCCTTTGATCATTTCATTTCTTTTCGGTGAGTGAACATAATTGTAGTCTGGTTAGATTAGAAAAAATACGTACCACATCCTAAAATTATAGCCTGATTTCTTTCGTGGTTTTTTGTTCATTAATTGTCTATATTTATTAAAAACCTTCTTGACCAAAAATTAGGGGCGAAAAAAGTCTATTTTTCGTACATAATTTAAGTAATTTTTGAGATAGGTGATCGAAATTAGGAAACTGAAGGAACCTAAAATTTTACCAGTGATATTTAATTTCTGATCGGCAAAAATTTCAGCCCTCAGATTAATTATGAATGAGGTTATTAAATATTACGTACTAAATTATTAAAAACACGAAAGGGTATAGCCGGGTTAGGGGTGAATTTGGCCCTTGCTCCGATTTTCACTTTAACCCTCTTAAATGGTGCCCCTTGATGTAAAAACATTCTAGAAAAATTTTTGACCCCCCAACCCCCTCCCTTTCGGAGATATGGCCATTTTATTGGCTGATTTTCAAGAATTTTTAATTCCATAACGGAAGTGAACGAAATTTTCTGTTTTTTGGCACACATTCTTTTCGCGATTGTTTCCCTCGAGGTCTCGAAATTCACCTTTTTTCAGCTTTTTTACCATGAAAAATCAGTGAAAAAAGTCAATTTTGAAAATTCAAGTAAAACGCTTGCAAAAAAGGTGTCTATCGGTGTATTTTGAACTGCTGAACACGAATATGCTATTGGTTTTTTCATTTGACCTTTTCATTCTGCATAAAACACTAAAAATTTGAAAAATCTGCCAAAATAACAACGTTTCTGTACGGGTTTTCGCATTTTTCGACCCTTAGTTCAAAGAATCGGCCAAAACCGAATGCACAGCGAAATTCTACATGAAAAAACACGTATTTTAGTAATTTTTCCAGGGAGGTCGCTCTTCGATTATATGGTGTTTTTTACGATTGAAAACTTCAAATAGCCGAAAAAACATGAAGAAGTGCACTAAAATTTTTGAAAAAATTATCACAAATACACCTCTATTAGATGTAACTTTGTGCCAAAGAACAAAAAATTTAGTTCACTTCTGTTGGAATTAAAAATTCTTGAAAATCAGCCAATAAAATGGCCATATCTCCGAAAGGGAGGGGGTTGGAGGGTCAAAAATTTTTCTAGAATGTTTTTACATCAAGGGGAACCACTTAAGGGAGTTAAAGTGAAAATCGGAGCAAGGACCAAATTCACCCCTAACCCAGCCATACCCTTAGGTAAAAGTAACACAATGAGAATGATTCGATTTCAAATTAATTTAACAGAATAATTTGTTTCAAGTTGAAATTTTTCTGGATACAAAGGGATAGGATCCTGGAATAGCTATCAGATAGTCGGACTGAGGTGGGTGGGTTTCTTCAAGAGTTATGTGAGTAATTGGGCAGAGGTAAAAAAAAAAACGAGACAAAAAGGAGAATTTTGATACAAAATCGAATGGAAATTCGGTGGAGGGGGGGGACTCAAAACTTGGGTGACTATTTTTGGCATAAATTTCCAATACATTTATATTCTAATTTTGAGGCTTGTTTGAGAAAATATAACGTGAAACCGGTTCTCAGCAAGCAGACGCTTCTTGGGGAGAAAATTTTAATATGTACATGTCTGTGTTGTTCACTCTAGACCATTATCAACAAAATAAAGTATGAAAAAATCAGGCTAAAATTTTTTCGAGGTTCAATTCCAATGTAACTGGACTACGACACAATATTAAAATTATCCAGTTACAGAAATAATAATTTCGGTGATTTTGTTGATTTCAGTGATAAACTTATCTTTACCTGTATCGTCACAAAACATCGGAAAGAGAACATGCCAAACGGAAGGATGCTTAACTGCTGGTAACTTTTGCATCAATACTTCAGTTTTCTTATTTACAAATTCAAATGCTTTTTCCCACCAAAAAAATTGATCATGCAAACGAAAAAAAAAAAACAAAAAAAACTGTTTCATGTGTCTCTAGCAAATAATTTGAAAGGATCGATGAACACGAATGTAGACCCTTGCGATGATTTTTATAAATACGCCTGTGGAAAAAAGTTGAGTACTAAATTACATGAAAGATTAATCATCTCAAAAGAAGCAGAAAACTTCCAAAGAATTGCTGGTATGAAAATATGTATTTAAAAAAAAATAATACCTAGGTAGCTGTATTAAGCGCGTTTATCGAAAAAAAATAACTAAGTAGATTTCTCATGTGCTATCGCTTATCAACAATCGTTTCTTTTTTTTTAGATTTCCTCAAACAAAATAACAGTAACGATGAACCCGAAGCTGTTCATAAAGCTAGGAAATTTTTCTCTCTGTGTTCGAACGAAGGTACCTAGGTAATTTTCAAACAAAAAAATCTATCTTAATAACTAAGATTTGTATTCTTTGGTTTCCAGCTGCTCACAATAATACATTAGAATCGATTGGAAACATCTTGGAAAAAATTGGATTATCAGTTTCTTTGTTCATGTCCAATGAAACTGAAAATTACGATTATAATGCCCTGTTAGCAAGAAGTATCAGATTAGCAAACGTAGGAATGTATTTTAATCTCCGAGTGAATCCAGATCCTTACAACCGAACGGAGAATATGATTACATTGACAAAAGGAACGATAACGAAAGCATTGTAAGTAACACATTATTAGTAAAAAAAGTTCACTGAAAAATGTCGAATTGCAGCATGAGGAATATCAGCAAAATTCTTTGGTCTTAGAAAATTTTCAACAAATTTTCCAAGAATTTTAATAAATTTTCAAAAAAGTTGACTGATTTTCTAGCAATTTTTTCACTGTATGTTGCCAATTTCATCGTTTCAATAATTTTCACTGATCGAGAAAGTAAATTTTTTTAGCTCTAGAATTTCTTTCACTCACTGATCCTCTCAACTGTCAACCCTAAAATTTCATCCTTTGATTAGAAAATTTTTAATAACCAGAAATTAACCAGAAATTCTCTCAAAAATTTTCAACTTTGACTATTTTTTCCATCCTAAAAATTTCCGAGCTGGTAAATAGTTCTGAGAGAAAAAAAAAAAATGAAGCATAGCATCGAAATTGAAAAAAAAATTAATGGGTCGATAATATGTACTTTCCAGAGTTCAAACTACAAAAAAGTTAGAAATCCTCAAAATGGTGCCATTTTTGAAAAAAAAAATACGTACCTAATTTTTGCCATCTCTGGGTAGGTATAATGTGACCATGCCTGGAAAAAATCGATATCTCATTTTGCACGTTTTTGGTCCAATTGACACCGAATCGGGACCAAACACATAAAAATAAAGACATCGATTTTTTTTTTACCCAAGTTCCCTTTTTTACGGCAGGGTCACACATACAAAAAAAATAATATTAGTCCGTCAAAAGAATGAAAATTTGTATTAGATATTTTACATTCACATACAAAATTTTGCCATTTTTGGAAGTTATATTATCAAAATATTGTCAAATGACGTCGAAAAGTGTGTTTTCAATCAAATACGCCATGCTTGTGACAAATGATCGCTTACTTACAATTTTTAGCTTATTAAAAAAAAATTAAGAATCGCGATTTTTTCACTACTCTGAAAAATTTTTACTTTGGTGAATATCTCAGACATGATCAAACAAAGGTTACGAATATGTTAACAGGTAATAAATTACGTATAGATTTCGATTTGACCATCAGAACTGAAAAAAAATGTTATGCAAAAATTAAATTTTAAAATTTTCATTTTCTCATAAATGGGTGAATTAGGTAGGTAAACGACGCGAAATTTTCACCACGAACAGAGGAACCCCTTGAAGTTGGTGTGTGAAAAATTTGAGGTTGATTGGTGCCATAAGAGCGTCACAGTGAGCTGGTAAAGGGACACTAATCAAAAAGTGATTTACTTACAATACTGACCCACTGCACCTTACTTCAAATTCAACGACCGAACTTAGCTCAAATAAAATCGCAAATCACAAAATAAAAATATAATATGAATTTAATTACTGATATAATATTACGTGTTTACTAGCGGAATGAAGGGAATAGTACCCTTTCCTATAATAGAAACGATATGTGAGGATCAGAATTCGAATTTTTGTACGCAGTTCAAATCGGTACAATCACATTTTGTCAATAATTCCTTGGACGAAGAAATAATAAACCAGCATTCGGAAATAGTAAAGGTATTCAAATTTTTACAGTGCTAAATTATTATCATAAATTTCATTTCCAGCAAAGGAAAAATACTTTTTCATAAAGTAGGTACCTGTATAAATACATAACAATCAAGCAGATGTCTCAAATCGTATTATACCTAAAACACGAACCATTGATGCAAATGAAATATCGAAATATCTTACAGCCTGAAAAATACCAAAATTTAATCTGATTAACGGAAAGAGTTGAAAATTTGGTATTTACCTTATTTTCGACCTGCTGAATCGATTCGAAGAGATTTCAAGACGTTTCGGAGTCACCGGAATAATTTGGAATTTTCCAGCGCTGCAGAGAAGCCCATAAAAATGGTCCATATGCTTTTCAGCACTTACGTATAATTGCGAATTACCCATATTGGTGACCTATTTAATCGATTACAGCAGAATTTTCCAAAATTCGTAACTTTGAGTTCAAATTCGCATTTTTGAGCAGAAATTTTTCCTAGAAAAAAATTCAAAAATATACGCCCACTTGAAATTTGGTAAATACCCTATTTTCGATCTGCCAAATCGATTGGAAGCGGTTTTGAGACGTTTTAGAGCCACCATAAAATTCGTGATTACATAAATAGGTGCTGAAGTGCATATGGGCTATTTTTATGGAAATTCCTCCAGCGCTGGAAAATTTCAAAATTTTCTGGTGGTTCCGAAACGTCTTGAAATAGTTTTCAATCGATTCAGCGCGTCGAAAACAGGGCATATATCAAATTTTAACTCTTTCGTTGATCAGATTAAATTTTGGTATTTTTCAGGTAATTAGATACCTATTTCAAAATTTCAAAAATTCGCCAAAATTCGAAAAATGCACTTCAGCACCTGAAATTTTGGTTTCGATGTCCTCTCATAGTGTACTTATTTTCGATTAATTTTTGTTTGGGCACAAAATTTTGTTTTGAGTTGGGATACCTCCCTGATAAGAATTAAAAGAAGTGTTATGGTAGAAAGGACTCGAATATAATTTTCTAAGCTATAACTCTTCTCCATTGCTAGATGAAAAAAAAAATTATTACAGAGGGTGAAATATTCAATTTTTAATCCTTTACAAACTTCATTTCACACTTTTTTGGACATTCTCATTTTTTAAAAACCGGTTCAAGATATTCCCAATTCACAAGTTTCTAAGGTGAATTTTTTTCAATTCGATAAGCAGGGAAACCATTTTGTACTAATTTTACAACAGATTTTTACATTCCTCATTTTTTCACATTACTTTCATTACTTTTTACTATGGTACTGACGGGCATCTTGATTGGTTATATTTCCAGATCACTGAGAAGCCAAGATCTACATTGAAATCTTCAGTTATTAACGTGTATACTTTAAAACAATTGCAAGATTTGACTAATGATATTGCAGCGGAAGTAAATGCAACAATTCCAACGGTAATACATAATATTACATAATTTTTCTTTAAAAAGTTACCAAATTGACAACATGCAAAAATTCCAGCAGCCAACTCATTGTTTAACATTGAGAAAAAATTCAACTTTAACGTGAGCGTTGGTTCTTGGGGGTTAGAGTTCGAATGGGGGACGATTTTTTAGTTTCTATATTTTTTTATGTTCTGTTTTTTATAATTATTAATTCAACTGATAGGATCAGTAACAAAATTAAAATAAATCTCGACTCGTACATATGGTCATGGAATGGGTCGGGAGGGCACCTCTTTGTCCCCATCGCGTACTCACGTATCGAAATTCATCCTCATCTTGTAATTTAATTCAAGCACAGTAGTTTATCTAATTTTGTTTACGCAGCTAAACTGGACAAGATATATCGAAGAGATGTTTACCGATTTGGATAATGTAACATTAGACCTCAGCGATCCGAATAAAATACGCCTAACCATTCTAGAAATGGAAGCTATCAAAGAAATGATTCAACTTGTTCACAAAAGCAAGAGTATAAAAATGATTGGTAAGTACACGAATCAGGTAACTAAATACGTAGGTAATAAAATCCTTGACGGAGACTTGAAAATATTACGATAATACACTTACTTAGGCATTCACTTATAAAAGAACTCACGAGAAACAAAGTAAACCATCAGAAATTTCTGGAGGGTGAGGAAGCAAAGTAGGTGTTTGCACGAGCCAAACGATACCATACGAAAAAAAACAAAGTTTGAGAAAAGAAAAATCAAAAAAATAGAGTGACTTTTATTGTAAAATTCATTTTAGAATATTATGAAAAAGACTCCTAAAATTTCCATTAAAATTTCAAAATCAAAAATCGAAATTTGAGCATAAGCAGGAAGTTTAAAATTTTCAAAACTTGAGACTTTCAAAAAAAAAAACCAACTGGGTGACAAATTTCATGACTTTTTCCCAACATTGATACTTGCTGCAAAAAAGTTCATCAAAATTCTAAGCAGAAGAAGAAAAAAAGAATGAGCCACTAAGCAAAGCAAGGGCGAAAATTTTGAACTGCTCAAAATTTGAATATGTTCAGTTCACGTTTCTTGCATTTTTATTACTTTTTAAAAATTTCTTCAATTACATATTCATTTCGTTTGGAAGACATTTTGATAAACACGATGCCGAAGAAAACCTTTGAAAAATAGTTATTTTCTAATTGAATACTTTTTTTTTGAAATTCTATAATATGTTTTCCCTTGAAATTTCTTCAACTTTAGAATCTTCTTCCAATTTAATTTTTAAATTATTTCTTTTTTAAAAAATTAATTGAATTATCCATCAATTTTACAATATTGACTAGAAAATGACAATTTTCCTGTCGAAGATTGTTATTCTAAAGAAATCAAATTTATAGGTTTGAAATCATTTTATTTAAAAAAAAAATTAGAAATTAGATGAAATTTTTGAAAAAAATGACGATTGAAGTGATTGAAGAAATTTAGACTTGAAAAAAATTTGGGCTCAAAAAATTGGAATTAATTTGACCAGATATCGTTGAAATCTTGTTTATGATCTGTTTTCTGAATAGAATTTAATTTGATTTTCCATTTTTCTTGGCGCATTTAACCAAAAAATTGGTACAAAAAAATCTAAATCTTGGAGAAAAAATTGATGGAAGTCTAACTACCCTAACTTGTTTTGGAAAATCGTCTCTGATTGTATATAGTATGAACTTGTACTATAATTACGTATGTACGTCAATAAGCTCGAGCTAGTTTGCATTATACTCATAAATTTTATAAATTATGAACAGTACTCGGACTTTGGTGGGAAGTAATTTTCAGTCAACAACAATATGTTTATTCAAGTAAATCCCACATTTCCACTTGCTCTATGAAAACTGGAGAAATTTTTGGTATGGCTGTAAGCTACCTTTATGCCACGAAAGAAAAATTTATCAACGCCAAGACTGAGGTAAAATTAGTACAAAAACACAACTTCAACAACCAATTAACTGAGCTTTACGAATTTCCTACAGCTTCGTGCAATGCTCGAACATATTAAACAAAGTTTCCAACAAATCATACAGAAAGCATCTTGGATGGATGAAATGACCAAGCAGAGAGCTTTGAAAAAATTGCAATCGCTGAATGCCTATATTGGATACCCGGGTATCATTAAATTATCACATCGTTTTTTGAATGATATTTACAACGATGTAAGTATTTGAATTTTTTATTTCTTAAGATTTCAAGTACCTCTACCTATACCTACCTATGCATTTGCCTAACACATTACATCATCTTTTATCCATGGTTTCTTTTAGGTGCAAATAACTGACAACTTCTATGATACGATAATTTCACTATATCAAAATAGGATAAAGAAAAACTTGAAAAAAATTAATCAAATCAATGTTCCACATAAAGATCACGAGTAAGATCGAAATTTTTATCAAAACAAATTGGAGAATTTTCCCATCGGTACCGATGTACATATTTAAACTAAATATGAAAATTTTTCAGATGGACTATAAGTGCCCATGAAGTTTACACCAAATATGATCCAACTAGAAATAGCATTTGTAAGTCGAAGAAAATATTCAACCTAAACAGAAATTAAAACTCAATTTTTAGAAATTTAATTTGCTGATTTGTTTCTTTATTCAGTCCTTCCAGCTGGTTTTCTTGGATCATCGGTATTCGTCAACACTTTACAGTAAGAATAAAATTTCCGTATCACATGAAACTATGTAACAAGGGAGTTATTTCAACTCAAAGTAAAATTTTCAGCAAGTACATCATAAGAGAATCCCACATTCGGAATTCCGGGTGTCGAAGTTCATTTTTCGAATTTTGGTGAATTTTTAAAATTTCAAAATGACCTTATCCTTCAAATATGAGATTTGATGTAATCAATAAAACAAGATGAGATTTGGTACATATTGTGACCCTGCCGTAAAGAAGGGATTTTATGAAAAAAATCAATGTCATCATTTTAATTTGTTTGGTCCAGATTTTGATGCCATTTGGACCAAAAACGCGAAAAATGAGACATCGATTTTTTTTTCACACTAGGTCCCTTCTTTCCGACAGGGTTCCATATACCTTGACCGGCTTGCAAGAAAAGCAGAATTATGTTTTCCTCTGCTCGATTCTACTGATAATTTCTGCACTTTTCTGCTGTTTCTTCCGCCAAATTCTACTTTTTTTCGGCGGAATTCTGCTTTTCTCTACTTCCGTACGTATTGCAAATCCAAGAGAACAATGCACGACGTGCAATGGGGTGTCAAAAAAGGTATGTTCAACGCGCAGGAGGGGTCAAAATGAGGAAAAAGTGAGAATGTCTGCTCTTTTCTGTTAATTTTTCCCATTTTTTCTGCTTTCTTGGCACGTCGGGTATTTGACCGATCAAAAAAGAATTTTCCCAGATTCGCGACTTTGAGTGAAAATTCATATTTTTTGACAAAAAATATATTTTTTTTTCAGAAAAATCGTCAATCAAAAATTATGAATTTGAATAAGTACAAAGTAGCGAAACTTGGAAAATTTTTCTGTAATCGGTCAAATAGGTAATTCGCGATTATAAGTGCTCAAGTTCATAATGCACCATTTTATGGGCTTTTCTCCATAGCTGGAAAATTCCAAAAATTTCTAGAGGCTTCGAAACGTCTTGAAACCGTTTCCAATCGATTTGGAAGGGCAAAAATAGGGTACAAACCGAATTTCAGCATGTTTCGTTGATTAGATCAAATTTTCAGATGTAATTCGTAATAATTCTAAAATTTCAAAAATTCGCCAAAATTCGAGAAATCAACTTTGGCACATAAAATTTCAGATATGACACTCTTTTATGATGTACTTTCGATTTATGTACCTACTTCTGTTAGGGTTCAAAATTTTACTTCGGGTTGGAATACCATACTCGTAAGTACATTTTTTAAGCTGAAAAGGTAGAAACTTTGCCATAATAATGCGAGTTTCATCTCATGTTTAGTGCATTGGATTACGGAGGATTGGGGTCAGTTATCGGTCATGAAATGGCCCATGGATTTGATAATTTTGGTAAACTCTTAAATTAAATTTTTTACGAACCTTCTGTTCATTCGGCACTACTTTTCAAATTTTTTATTACCATTTCAGGACGACGTTTTAATGAGATTGGAAATCTTGAAAACTGGTGGCAACCAGAAACCGAACGCATATACAGAGAAAAGGCCAAATGTTTCAATAAGGGTTACAGCGATAACAACTCAATTTCACACGACATCACACGAATGGTATAAGCGTTTAGTACAGAAGTCATCAGATGGAAATTTTTTTCAGAAATCGAATGAGGGGGTAGATAGAAAGTTACCTACGCCAGAACTTTAGAACAACTTCCTTTATTTCTTCACATTGACTTCATCGCATTCTTTCGAGCCAAGAGATCTGTCTGTTCAACAAATTTCGAAAAATTGAAAATGAATTTGGAAATGGTTGTTATTTTTCAGATTCATCCCAATTTTTGGAAAATCGTTGAATAAAATCTTTTTAAAATGTTTTTCAACATTCAAAGTATCGATATAAAGTTGAAAAAAAATTTTCTTGAATTAGTACTACAAGAAATATTTTAGCCCATAAAATTATAAAAATCATAAAAAACACTTATCATTACTTCTTTCAAAATGTTCAAAAAAAAAAAAGAAAAAGAGGATAATACCTAGATTTTGGGAACTTTTTCTCAACATTTTTGACTGAATAATAAATAAAAAATACGATAAAAAGTAATTTTTAAAGATCCTCAAAAATCAAGTAGGTAATTTGGAAAAAAAATCTAACTTTTTTATCACTTGTTCATATGTA
Source organism: Pseudococcus jackbeardsleyi (assembly GCA_038380155.1). Classification (NCBI taxonomy): domain Eukaryota; kingdom Metazoa; phylum Arthropoda; class Insecta; order Hemiptera; family Pseudococcidae; genus Pseudococcus; species Pseudococcus jackbeardsleyi. The sequence continues at coordinate 20,488,823 of CM076242.1, forward strand.
CTTTTGATAGCAAGGTATAAGAATTATTATTTCATAATTCTGAAGTCTAGGCACATTACCTTCCCTCTCCCCTCAAAAAATTATATTTATCACCCACAGTGTTAGCTGATTACTTTACATTAATTATATTTACAAATAAGTACCTAAGTATATCGATCACATTACCTACACATTTTTATCGGGTATGATTTATCGTTACGACAAAAAAAGGGGAATCCACGACAAAAATAGGAGGTTTGAACGACAGAAAATTGAAACCCAACGGCCATGAAAAATACACGACAGAAAAATTCTTTGAACGACTGAAAAATATATTTTACATAATAAAAACACGATTAACGACAAATAAAAAATCGCACGACAGTATAATGACCTCAAACGACAACAACTTGAGCGACACTCACGACAATAAAGCAGTGTGTTTGAACGACAATTTTTTTTACAATCTAATGCATATTTCTAAATGAAAAAATTATGTAACATCATTGCAGAAAAATGACCAATAATTTGAAATTTAACCCCTCTCTAATTTTTTTCTCAAATTCTCAGCCCCTCTCTAAATAAATTTCTGGGTGCGCCTATACCTGTTAGATTGATTGGAGTATAATTTTTCGTGATTTGTTAATTCGAGTTGAAATCTACTGAGGTACCTATTTCTTTTCCACAGAATTTTTCGCAAAAAATATGAATTCAAATTAGAAGTACTAGGTGACGAATTTTTAAAAATTAAGCTTTAATCGATTGAACGGGTCATTAGCAGTGACGTCGGAAGTGAGGTACGAGCGATACATTGCACCCCCAAAAAAATTCTGACTGGCATGCAAAGTATCATTTGCATCTCCCCAATCAGATCAGAGAAGGATTTTCAAAACATTAAAACAATTTTTTAAATTTTTTTTTTTTGGGGGGGGGGCATTATGTAAATTTCCAACTTTTTCAAAGCTTCGCCTTCGCTTCGTTCGGGCATGAGCAATATCGCAGTAAGTAAAAACTATTTAAGGCAAAAGTGCGAAAAAAGCACATAAGGTTTCCATATTCCATAGAATAAGGTCATTTCAAATTAATTTCAGTTATAAAGTTCAAAATTTTGAATTCAAAGTTGGCGAAATTGAGCAAAATGAACTTTACCTGTATTGTCGTTCAAAATCTTCATTTGTCGTTCAAACACTCATTTCTGACGGGGAGGAAATTGTCGTGATTCATCAACAAATCTAGTCGTGATGACAACGCATTTTGTCGTTTGAAATTACTGTCGTTGAACGAATTAAATTGTCGTTCATACCTCCTCTTTCTGTCGTTATGCTTGCCAGTCGTTCAAACCTCTTTTTTTGTCGTAAGATTATATATTTCCCATTTTTATCTCAGGGTGACAGCAAGTTAACATTAGGAGAAGATCTTTCGGATAATACCGGATTCAAGGAGGCGTTATTCGCTTATCGGAAGTGTGTGTATGTTAACGGAGAGGAACCTTTTCTTCCGCAATTCGGAAATTTCACTCACGAACAACTCCTCACTTTAGCATTTGCAAACGTATGTAATCAATTTTTTTCCTAAACCTTATTCAAAACCAGAAAATTTCAAACATTTATTGTATATCTAAATATATTTCATGATTTTATTCCACAGGTGTGGTGCGATGATCCATTTCAGTCTGACAGAGAATCAATCGATTCCGACTTTCGCAGTCCAAATGTAGTTCATGTAAACGCAGTACTTCGAAATTCTAAAGAATTTTCTGAAATTTGGAAATGTTCGAAAGGCAGCAATATGAATCCGAGCGACGAAAAATGCTCGCTTTGGTAAATAATTTAATCATAGCTATAAACAGTATTAGGTACCTTATTTTGAGAAAATTTATTCATTAGTCGATAGAAAAAAAATACCATAAGCTTTGATGAATGATTTTCACTAAGAATTTTATGAACTAATTGTACTTACAAATAAACACTACGCATATTGATTTGAGCTTTATGTTTTAAAAATGTCTACCAAAATTCATTTAAAAATTAAATAGGTAGTACCTCGAATTTTTGAAATTTCATCTTTTCTTTTTGAATCCTCTTTCTTCATTCCTACTACGCCAAAATTTGACCACATTCGAAAAACCTCGACGAAAAGTTTTTAGAAATTGTATATTCCTCAGGCTTATTCATAAGGAAGTTTCAAGGCATGCTCTATTCAAAACCACATTTTTGCTAAAAAAATCTCAATTTTTAAATTTCAAAATTCTCCTTGTCCAAATTAACTTGGCTATGGCTGGCTAAAATTATGATTCTAGCGGATCTGAAGCGAAGCATATTTTTTGAAAAAATCGTTGTGAAGGCTTCAATAATGTAGGCATTTGAAAAGGGTCAAAAAACATGTTTATATTTCAATATTACACTCGCAATACAATTGAAAAATTTTTATGTGAGAATTTTTAAAAAAAGTAAGTCCTACTGCAATTTTTTGGCAAACAATTTTTAAAAAATTTTCATTTCTTATACAATTTTTTGTCTTCTAATTAGCTTGATTTGTCAACAATTGAAAAGCGTGTGAAGCTTTTAATCGAAAAAATTTCCAATGTTCACATAAATCTTAGGTAAATTCATAATAGAGAATTTTCCCCCTTGGAAATTAAACCCTGCAAAAGCAAGATCATCGGTATAGTAACATCAGAGTAAGTGATTTTTTTTGACACCAAGTAAGTATTGAATTTTTTGACCATAAAAATAGGCACTGAAACAAATATTTAGCAATAACTATACCTACCTATTGACTATAGACACCTGCGCCATAAAAATTTTGAAACAATAAACGATTTACGAAAAATATACATATGTGTGAAGCCTGAATAAATAAAATCTTGAAATGGCGAGCGATGTTATTAGAACTGCTATGATTCTTCATTATACTACATTTTTAATTTTTTTTCGCCAAACGAGAATTTGAATCTAACTGAAATCCACTAATAGCACTAAGGAGATTTTACCACCCATTTTTGTAAATATATCAGTGATTTGAATTTAAAAAAATCAATTTTAATTAATGTTTAGAATACGAAATAAGCTGATGTTATTCATCCGTGACTTGTATATCACGAAGAGTAAATTTTCATTACTTACTATTTATCGAAGTTTTTCCACAAGACTGCATTCAAAACTGGATTTTCTGGACGTTGACTGGAATCTGCGAACAAAATTGGTCAAAATTTAGGTCAAAATTCATTCAAAATCATACAAATTAAAAAAGTTTTTTAATCATTGGAAATATGGTTGACTTATCGTATTGAAGTAAAAGTTAACGACTCTATTATTGATAAAAATAAGTAAGTATGGATATTGGATATTCATTCATTCTAAAGTAGTGACATGGATGTTGGGGTTAGATGGGTCTGGAAAAAATCTACTCGAAGCAAAAGTCTTGTATTCAAATGAATTCCTCAAATTTATAACATTATGCTTTGATTCAAATTTTTTTTTTCAAATTTTGAATTCGAATAGAAGTAGAGTTTCAGATACTCGGCTATTGACACAGAAATCAATTTGATACCTGAGAAAAAAATTTTTATACAAGTACACGGTTGAATAAGATGTCGTAAGATTATACTCTCTAATTTTGAATCCTTAAAAATTCACTGAAAAAAAAAAGAATTGCAGCATAGGAAAATCAGCAAAATTCACTAATTTAAAAAAAAAACACTGAATTTTCAGCGTATTTTTGACATTTTGCAGACTGTTCAATTAATCTTCACTGATTTTTCAGCATTTTTTTTTTAAATTTGCTTTTAGCAAAAATTTTTAATTGATTTATTGCTGTGTTGCAATTATGCCCATACTTAGGTGATTTTCGATCATGTACGTCGATTCTGTTATTCGCAATTACCACAAAAAATATCCTATTTTTACAATATTATTGGAAATTGGTAATTATAAAATTTGTTAAAAATCACATCTCGATAGCACAAAATTTGCGTAAGGTTATCACATACTTATGATAAAATGCATAGTTAATGTAGGAGTTCTTATCAAGAATTGGCAATAAAGAAATTTGAAAAATAAAAACCTAAGTAAGTACATTAATTAAGAAAATACATGAATAGGTAATCATTGTGTAAAAACGTGATTTTTCATTTTCTCTAATTAAATTAAAATGCAAAAACGCCTTAAATAGCGGTCTGCCTCGTTAGATTCATCATTACAAAATATTAATTTTTTGCAATGTCAAGCAAATTATTTTTTTAGCAATGTTAATTTGATAAATTTTGTACCAGTGATAAGTGTTTGAATTGCATAGGTACAGTCGAGTAAGTACCGCATGAAAAATAATATAATTTATAGATAAAGTGCCTGCTAAAAAGGTACCAACAGAAAAAAATATTGATGCAATTTTTTTTTCATTTCAATGTCTTTAGGTACTTGATGAAAATTGTATACTTGTTGGAATTATTTTCTTCAAAATGAGTCGACTATTTTCAATTCGTTTTTCAACAAGGGTTCCTTTAATTGTTTTATTTTTCATAGGTAAGTAAGTGAACAATTTCATCATTTTTATTAAAAATCTAGCGATGGTTCAAAGATTTAAAAAAAGGGAAGAGCCAAACCTTTAGAGATAATGTTTCGAATAAGTAAATTGTTGAAGTAAATTTTTACGTCGAGTTCAGTTCAAATTGCCAAAAAATTTAATTTTCGACACCAATGAAGATTTTCAATATTTTTGATTTGCTTTTCAAGCAACCATTCGATTTTGAATTCAATTTGGTACCTAAACAAATTTTCTATCTTCAAAACTATAAAATATTTCATTGCATACAAAAATCGATCAATTTAGTTATTCATTTCTATTAGTTCTCAAATCATTCGCATTGTGTTACTTCCATGAAGTCAAATTACGTATTTTTTAAAATTCCATATTCAATCATCTTACTCACGATTAATCACTAGGGGCTGAAATTTTAGCGGTGAATTTTTTGAAATGTTCCGCAAGCGTGTAAAAAAATTTCATTTCACAGGGAAAATTTTGAGTACCTTCGACTTCATAATTTCGAATATCTAATCTCTTGAAAAAATACTATGAAAATTGAGAAATTAATTTTTGCTCAAAGCATGGGCTTTTTTGAGAGAAAAAAAACGACTTTTTCTGATGGCAAATTAAACGTAGAACATCATTAAATACAGCCATGCAGTTTTGTGGCTTGTTTGGGAAGATCATTCAATTCTCTTAAGAGGTTTTCGTATGTTCTACGAAAAAAATAAATAGGATTTGAAATTTTTCGGAATAAAATTCAAATATGACTGGACTGTAGTGCAATGTTAAAATTACCCAGATTTTGGAATAGGTAATAATTTCAGAAATTTTGTGCAGCGATAAGCTTATCTTTACCCGTATCATCACAAAACGTTGGAGAGAAAATTTGCCAAACGGAAGAATGCTTAGCTGCAGGTAATTTTTACACCAATATTTTATTTCTCCCGTTTACAAATCAATAAGGCGGAATTTCTCAATGAAAATTGATTATGCGAATAAAGAAATTTTTTTTTGTATTTCCAGCAAAGAATTTGAGAGAATCGATGAACTTGAAGGCAGACCCCTGCAACGATTTTTATAAGTACGCTTGTGGAAAATGGTTAAGATTAGGAGATCAGGGTAAATTTGGGGGTCCGATACTTTCAAGATACTTGGAAAATTTGGGAGAGATTATTGGTACGATCATGTAATTGAAAACGATAGCTATATCACCTAATTATATTTTAAAAAGAAAAGGTAACATTCAAGTGTTTTCAATGCAATAAAAACAACCATCTTTTATATGTAGAATTCCTCCAAAAAAACAACAGTAACGATGAACCCGAAGCTGTCCATAAGGCTAGAAATTTTTTTTCTTTATGCCAAAACAAAGGTAGTTATTTAAAAAATGACAGTTTTAAAAAAACAGATTTCTTGATGGGTAAAATTTGTGTATGATTTTAAGCTGCGTATAATAGTAAACTAGAACAGATTGAAACCATCTTACAAAAAATTGGATTACCAGTTCTTCCATTCATCACCAATGAAACTAAAAAGTACGATTACAGTACCCTATTAGCAAGAGCGATCAGATTAGCAAATACCAGAGAGTATTTCAGTTTGGAAGTGTATTCAGATTTTTATAATGGGACGTTGAATACGATCGCATTGTCAAAAGGAAATCCACCGCAAGAAAAGTAATGTATTGATAAAATACCTACAATAAAAATCATTAGTAAAACTGGTCGACAAATTTTTTTTTACTCTGTGACTGGAGTTCTAATGCCAAAATTCTGATTCTATAGGTATCAAAATTTTCAAGGGCATAAACACGAACATTGAAAACAAAATATTGAAAAAAATTTTTTGACCAGTCTTATAGAAAATTTTATGGTCTAATCTGATGTTATGAAATCTAGATTTTACTTCAAATTCATTTTTCATTTGCAGGAAACTTTCGAGCGAATCAAAAACCGCTATATTTCAAAAGACACAATTGTATTGTAAAGATCACCCTTCAGATTTCTGTACACAGTGGAAAACACAGAAAGAGTTTGAGAAGAATGTCATGAGTAATGAAATATTAAATAGGAGGATTGAAATTGCAGAGGTATTTACGGAATTTTTATATCATCAATTCATCATAATGTAGGAAACGAATTGATTGAAAAATTTTCCATCAACAAAAACATATTTTGTATAGACCTCAAGAGTTTATTTCATCTCTGAAAAGAAGAGTAAAATTTAAATTTATAAGTTTTTGACTTGGCGTAACGCAAAATGGCGTGACGCAAAATATAGAGTCTTAAAAATTTTGGAATGACCTCTCCCCCCACCCAAGAGGAAAAAACATATCCATGTTAAAAACAAAAAAAAAAAAAAACGAGAAATAAAATAATAACAACCAATGACAAAATTATTCGTTTCGCTTCCGATCACTTACTCATGTGAATTTTTTGAAGCAAAATCACTTCACTACTTCTTCACAAATATTAAAAAAATTATTCTCACATAATTATACCTAATACTTCCCTCTCCCTCCGAAAGGAATTCCAAAAAATTTATTTCGAGGTTCAGATCCCATCATTTTACCTATATAAACCTGTTTGTAAGCTAGATACTAATTTCACAGCAGACTTTTAGCTAGGTACATTTACTATTTTTGCAACACTTTCCATTATTTTTTGCTACTGATGGGCTTCTTGATTTGTTTTGTTTCCAGATTGTTGAAAAACCAAGATATGCATTAAATTCATCAGTTGTTGACGTGTATACTTTAAAACAATTGCAAGATTTGACTGATAATATTGCTGCCGAAGTAAATGCAAAAATTCCAACGGTAATGATAATGCATAATTTTTCTAAGAATCTTCAGCAGATATAGCCTAGGTTCATATTTTTGCAAAAATTACAGCAGCTAATTTAATTTAAAGTCATGGCAGAATTTTTCCACTCGATGTTAGTACCTACGTTTAGTATAACCAACTTCGATTCAAAAATAGCTTTTTAAATTGAAGTATCCCATTCTATGAACCTATAGTATAATAATTTTACATGAAAAACAATTAGTTTCAAAAAGTTTTGGTGAAAAAAATTCACAATAATTTTCAACTTGACCATTTAAAACAGAGAAGTTTACATATCAGTTTTTGTTTACATAGTTGAATTGGACAAGATATATTGAAGAAATCTTTTCTGGTGTGGATAATGTAACGTTAGATCTCAGAGACCCAAATAAAGTAAGCATTACCATCGCAGAATTGGATGCAGTCAAAGAAATGATTCAACTTATTCACAAAAGCGAGAATACAAACATAATTGGTAGGTAGTCAGATAGTAAATACACGAGCTAGATAATTAGTAACTCTGCATAAAATTAAATTGAATATTTTTACAGAAGATTTACGTTTACGATATGTAGTAACATTGAAAAAAAAAGAAATGGCTTAAAAATTCTGAACGCAGCCCGAATTTCTTTCCAAGGAAAAATCAAAGAATTTGAAAAAAAAAACTATCATTTTAGGGTTGGACAAAATTTTTAAAAAATTGAAGAAATCTAAGTTGAAATTTGGAAACATTTTTAACGAATATTAATTCATATTTTCTCAAAATCTTCCCAACTTAGATTTATGTAAAAAAAAAATCAATTCATATTTCTTGAATTAAAATATTGCTCTTTTTTTGAATTTTCAACTGTTTAAAAAATTATCTTCCGACTAAATAATTGATATGTACTTAAGAATTTCTTAGAACATGAAATAGAAAAAAAAAAAAAAAACAGAAAAATTAAGATTGGAAAAATAATTATGTTGAAAAAAATTTGGTTTGAATTGATTTTACTAGGTACCTTAAAGATTGAAAATGTATACAATTCTGAGAAAAAATACTTTTAGTGATTTAAGAAATTCGGAATAGAAAAAAATTAGGCTACAGAAATTCAACTTGAAATCCAATTTATGGCAAAAATAAGTATACTTAGAGGCTACCTTGTTTTCGGATGGAATTCAATTCAATTCGTATATTTTTCTGGACACATTTTACCAAAAAATTGCTTTAAAAAAATCTCCATCTTTGAAAAATTAATGGAAGTCTGACTTTCTTAACTTCCCTTGAAAAATCGCCTCTGTCAATATTCAAAGTATTCAAGTCGTAAAAAAGTTATCTTCCTCAATGTGAGGATCATGCCCTTCACATTCCAAGAGGTTACTCATTTCTCACAAAATCACCTATCAAGAGAAATAAATATCCCAACTGACCGAACGTTTTTCAGCCCAAACGAAAAAAAAATTGAAATTACACCATAAGAGAATCCCATATCCAAAATTTTAGAGGCTCAAGTGCATTTCTCGAACTTTGGCGAATTTTTGAAACTTCAAAATAGGTAGATTCCTTATAATGACCTGCAAAACATCAGAATTTGATCTAATCAAAGAAAGAAGTATATAAGTATCCTATTTTTGACCAGCAAAGGGGTTTTGAGACGATTCGAAGCCATCAGAACATTTTGGAATTTTTCTTTCGAAAAAATGTTAATTTGAACTTAAAGTTACGAATTTTGGAAAATTATGCTCTAATTGCGTAACCCACGTCTTGAAACCGTTTCCAATCGATTAGGAAGGTCGAAAATAGAGTAAGTATGTACCCCAGATTTTATGAGGTGATTTGAAATTTCAAAAAATTCGCCAAAAATTCGAGAAATGCACTTCAGCATCTCAAATTTTGGATATGAGGTTCTCTTATGGTGTACTTTCGATTTATTTTCCTTTGAGCTCGAAATTTTATTTGAAGTTGGAGTACCTCTCTCTAAAAAAAAAAGATACGGAATAATACATGTTCTACCTATTACGTTAATAAGTTTGCACTTTTACTCATAAATTATAAATGTTGGGCAGAATTCGAACTTTGGTGGGAAGTGGTCTTCAAGCTTATACCCAATGTTTTTCCGAGTAATGGCGAAATATTCGGCTGTGCCGCTACAACTCAAAGAATTTTTGGTATGGCCGTAAGTTACGTTTACGCCACGAAAAATAAATACATCAAAGCCAAGGCCGAGGTAAAATTTAATTAACAGAAAAAACATACCTTTTAACCACCAATTAACTGGGCTTTTTGAATTTTCTATAGATTCCTACATTATTTAAACATGTGCATGGAAGTTTTCAACAAATCATAAACCAAACGTCTTGGATGGATGAAATTACCAGACAGAGAGCTTTAAAGAAATTACAATCGCTGACAGCTAATATTGCATACCCGAGTAAAATCAAATCGACGCCCAGTTTTCTGAATAATATCTACGAAGATGCAAGTATTCAAATTACTCTTTTTCTGAAGATTCCAGAAAAGTACCTATATTTGCCCAGTACATATAAAAGAATTGAATTTTACTCACAGCCACGTTAATTTCAGGTGAATCTAACCGATAACTTCTTCGAAACGTGGATTTCAATAATTCAAAACAGAATAACGAAAAATTTGAAGAAACTAAATCAGATAAATGACGATCCTCGCAAAGTAGACGAGTAAGATTGCAATTTTCAATAAAACGAATCAAGAATATTCATTCATACCGATACATTTTGATCTATAAACCTTTTGCAGATGGACAGAAACTCCTGACATAGTTAACGCTGAGTATCAACATCAAATAAACAGTATCTGTAAGTGGAAGAAAATTTGTAACCTTAACAAAAAATATTAAAATAGGTATGTGAATTTTTAAAGAATTTTTTATTTACCCATAGACATTCTATCTGGTTTTCTTGGAACACCAATGTACTACAACGGTTTAAAGTAAGAAAGAGAATTTCATAATCCTCAGATAATAATCCAATTTCATGGGTAAGAACTTACAACTAATGAAAATGCAATTTTTGTTTTATGATTAGTGCATTGGATTATGGAGCGATCGGGTACATTATAGGTCACGAAATGGGCCATGGATTTGATAATACTGGTGAGATCTTGAAAAAAAATATCATGAACCTTCCGTTCATTCTGCTCTGCGTACTTTACAAATGTTTAATTACCTCTTTCAGGGCGGCGTTTTAATGAGGTAGGAAATATCCAAAACTGGTGGGAACCAGAAACTGAAAGCAGGTACAGAGAAAAAGCCAAATGTTTCAAACAAGCTTATGGCAATTACAGCGCAACTTCACACGGCGTCACACTAATGGTATACAGTTTTAGTAGGAGAGATCATTAATTCATTATGCATTGCATTTTTTCTTCAGAAATAAAAGAAGGGAAGAGATTTTGCCTCCAGAGGCGTGACGAAGTGATGTATCCTGGGGAGGGGGGTACCTCAAAATTTTCTCAACTAATTTCCCGAAAGTTTTTCAACTATTTTTCCTACTTTCCCAAAAACAACTAGTTTTTATTAAATTTTTCAACTTCTCGGAAAGAGCCTTTCCTAATAAGGATCGAAAATGGCCCTTGACCAAGAATTGGTCAAAATTGGCCCAAAATGTTACTTAAGGTTGTAAAAGATTAAAGGGCGTAGCTACTGACCCAATCTTTTACTGGTAGAGAAGTCCTATATAATGTTTTATGTCATATAAGACTACGAATTAACGAAATAGTCATTAAAGTAACAAACTGTATTTAACGACACACAAATTACACGAAAGGAACGTACATAATTGATAAAAATAAATAATTATGCACTGCAAATTGATAGAAATGTCACGTTTACCGAAATACCACTTTAACATTGGGTACGAGCAATGCTCGTAGCCTGAGACTCTGAGTATCGTACTCTAGTATCACCAGATTACTACTACTGCGTTCGCGGTACTCGGTAGATCCAAGTACCGGCTCGCGGCTTCATCATACTATGGACACACAGTGTTGCCATACAACTAGGTAACGGCGAAGTGCAGCCAAGTTTACCTATAACATTTGCCCCCTCCGGCTTCACTGTGGCGAGCACAGCTAACCGAAGGGAAGACGAGTGCCATAAGCCAACTTGACCTGCACCGCACCCTACCTGCCCCTTCGTTCTTACCTTGAGGGGAGCGGCAACACGGTGTGAAGCCTAGCCAAGAAGCTGCAAGCGGGTGCTTGAAGAATCGGATATAAGGTCAGTGCACTTATTACCTATCTTCAATACCAAAAGTTACCACTACAGTGAGGATAACGATAATCCATCACGACTCGAATCGAGTGAGAATACCTTCTTCCCTTCTCCCCGACAAAGATGGACTATCTTAGACTACCATCTGTTACGTAGTTTAACTGGAATCGCTAGCACCCCGCAGTACTGGGTACTTAGTAACAGAGGGTAGGCTACGAGCAATATGCCTTTGGACGGAGATCATCTCGACGTCACTAATTTTTGAGAAAAGTTAATGCTTCTTAAGGAAGAGTGTGGTTGAATTTTGAGTTCGGTGCATTACGTTCAGCAGTGCTGAGAGCGTAATGCACACGAAAGGGCCGAAAAATTTCGGTTTTGCATAAGTTATGCAACGTGACGTACGACGAACAAATGCAACATGTACAATATGCAAAAATTAACGATAATGAATATATAGAAGATAAAAATTGCATTCTTAAAATTACTGGCATCTGGACGGCATCGACGTCGTTCGTGTTGTCGTTTACGAAAATTGAAGGAAATTAAAATTATTGACTGTTTTTCTTAATACTAAAAAAAATTATTTACAAACAACACAACAGCATGGAACAAATCGATAAGAAGATAAAAAAAATCAAAAAAAATTGTGCAGTGCATAATTTTGAAAAATTTAAATTTATAGCATCGAACAAACAAAAATGAAAAGTGCATATGAGAATATCAACGTCGCAGTGCGATAATTGGTAAGATGATATTAAACTAGATTAATTTTTATGGCACATAATATCACATAAAAAGACACAAGAAAATAAATGCATGTTACGTGAAAAAATTTCTTAAAAATAGTTAAAAATGTATTCGTAGTCATCGAATACGGTTTTTACGAAGTTCTTATATTGATACGGCAATCTTAATAATATTTTTACTTTCTTAAATCTAATCGATGTTCTCCGTGTGACAGTGTCGACGCTTTTTATCTTTCAACGAATACGTAGTCGGCAAACGGCGATGGTGCGGTTGTATGACAAGTGCGTTTTGTTGCACTGATAAGTGCAGTTTTTTACAGTGTAATAAATGCATGAAAGATAAAACATGATTAGTACATATGATATTTTTATGAAAGTTGAAATATACCTATATTTATTTTCGCAGTGCGAAAATTATTTATCGAAGAAAGTGAATCTCGTAGATCGAGATTCTAGAAGAGATTTATTCATCTTCCATGCTACTTTCTTCAGTAGCAGCATCTTGCTGCTCTTCCGTCTGTTGTTCCATCGCTTGTGCAGGTGGAATCTCGGGCGGAAGCATTTCGCTGCCTGGAGCCACCGGCTCCATTTCAGCGTCATCGCCTCCCAAATTGACAATATTGTCAATTGGTTGCTCCGATACTTCGTGTATCGGAGACAGGCTATTTCGTGATAATTCTGCCATGTCGTGTAGAATGTATGACACGAAATTTTTACCTTGCGACGGCTGACCAAGTTGGTCAGTCGGCGCAACGTTGAAGGCGAATCGGCATCACCCATTCCATCGCCGGTGGGCTCTGCCGTTTCCTTCATCTCAGCGTCCGATTGTTGCTGCTGTGCAGCATTTTCAACCTGCGCCGGTTGTATGGTCGCTGTTGATGACGTCGACTGTGCAGACGTCGTTGGTACATTTACCACCGGAACCGCTTGCGGTGGTGCTTGTTGCACCACTTGTTGCGGTTGTTGAGGAACTTGCTCCGCTTGTACCTGCTGTGCAGGTATTTGCTCGGCTTGCGCCCGTACCGATGGTGGATTCAATATCATGCGACCAAATACGTACGGTCTGTATTCGTCGTGTAAAATTGCATTCAAGTCGTAATGCAATGCTTTACCAACATTGAACGGATACGTGGTTCGATCTTCCGTCAATATTGCTTCATTCGCCTGTAGTTCAGGGAATTGGTTGAAGTCGATAACAGTGTATGACCAATTGTCCTCGAAGTGTCGCCTTTCGAGTATGAATTCGTTGAATTCTCTACGAATTATAGGCGATCCTTCGATTACTGGTTGTAGGACGATTACGAGGTATCGAAGTCCTAGAGCTCGCCATCTTGTTATCATTGACACCAGGGCCCTTTTTAGATCTTGAAGCACCTGCTCTCCGTCCCGATCCGTACATGTGTCTGCACCACCGACCGATACTACTATTCGCAATGGCAATCTTTGTCGTTCGTCGATTATATTGTCGAGTTGTTGGATGTGCATTTGTGGTCATACCATCGGT